>UESW01004971.1:0-18820 GCA_900491605.1 Calamus simplicifolius | reverse complement strand
TAAATTTGCGTCGCTATTTTAGTATTTTCTTGTAGTGATCCATAAATGAAAAGATAAAAAGATAACCTTTGTTTTGACTTTGTTTTTCATTTTTAATTGTTTTGTTACTAGATTTCAGAATAGTAAATCTTAATTGACTAGTCTGGTTTCTTCTTTATAATTTTCGAAAGGTAGATTGTGGAAATTATAAAGAAGTATAACTATAAGAGAAAATTATAAAAGAAGAAACCAAGACGAGTCAATTAAGATTTACTGCTCCGAAATCTAGTAACAAAACAATTAAAAGTAAAAAAAAGCTGAAACAAAGGTTATCTTTTTATTTTTCATTCATGGATAACGATTATATGGTATGAATAAGCATTAAGATAATTTTGTATCTATTAGTAATTTAAAACAAGCCATTACCGGTTTTATATTTGATAACAGTATCCATAAAAAGGAGAGAAAAAATTAATTGAATTATATAATTTCATTATATATTTTCATTAAGTATAATGAGCTATATATATATATATATATATATATATATATATATAGTCAATTTGTATAGCTACAAAAGAAGACTATAGAAGAAAATAATCAAGATAAATCAATCAAAATTGATTATTCTAGTTAAAATCAAGGCTAAAATCAAATCAATTAATACCGGTTGCCCCAATTAGCTAAAATTGGTTATTAATTTTAGCCTATAAAAGATAATTCTCTCCCTGTGTTATTTCTTTGACGTATCTGGTGAAAGAAAATATAGTCCCAACTTGGGCAAACGAAAGTGAGGTGGATTTTGCATTAGAAAAAAGGAATTCTCGTTGATTTGTTCATGCCTTCGATATTTTCTGATTTTGTTTTTATTTTTCGATGCTACCATATCACTACTAGTAGTTATTTTAGTTAACTGGATGTAGACCAAACCAGCACGCCTAAAGGCAAACAGATCCAAGTAGGCCTTCATTTTAAAATCCACCAGGTTTGGCCTCCAGCAAGTCGACCTTCAATCCGTCATAACATACCCTTTCCATCTAAGCTCATTAAAATAAAGTTGCAACCCCTTGCTAAGTTCACCCAAACCTTACTTGACCAAAACTATTTTCTGAGACGGATATTCTCAATCCATACCCCCATCTAAAAACTACAATAATAATAAAATCTTAACCCTAAATTAGTTAGAATTAACTATATGAATCTCAAATTAATTCACCTCTCACCTAAAAATTATTAGCTCAAATTTAAGTTGGTTATATAGGGTGCCAAGTTCTGCTTAAAAAAGTTTCTGGTGATTGATACGAGAGATCTAGGTAAGAGTCTTTATCTCAAAGCCAGCCAGGATTTCCCACTTATAAGTTATTTCTCAAAAGCTTTTAGCTAGGTTAATTGGGAGTAGATTGAAGGTTCCAACAATCTTGATGTGATCTGAATCAAACTCAAATTCTAAATCAAAGCTTATAACAATTTCAAATCCAAAACTTTTTCTCTAGATTATACGTCATTGGATAGATTTTTAAGTCGATGATGCCAGGCTGGCTTCGTCAAGATCGATGTGATCTTTTCAGTCTTTCATCTTATTTATTGAATGTTGGATTGAAACAACATTATCTAACCAGCTCATAAACATGGAATTATTAAATTGGGGCAACCGGTATTAATTGATTTGATTTTAACCTTGATTTTAACTAGAATAATCAAATTTGTTTGATTTACCTTGATTATTTTCTTGTATAGTCTTCTTTTGTAGCTATACAAATTGACTATATATATATATATATATATATATATATATATATATATATATATATAGCTCATTATACTCTAATGAAGATACATAATGAAATTATATAATTCAATTAATTTTTCTTTTCTCTTCTTTTTATGGATACTGTTATAAAATCTAAACCGGTAATGACTTGTTTTCACATTACTAATAGAAGGAAAATTATCTTGATGCCTATTCATACCATATATATTGGGAATTTCGTATGTTTTATATGAATCAAATTCATATAATACGCAGCGAAAAATAAAAATAAATATGAATTTAATTCCCAAAGCCCAAGATCCTCAGGGAACATATTCAGTTAACAAGAAATAACACATGATTATAATAATAGATCATACATGTGTTCTTTATTGGGGATGATGCCCGATGAAGCCGGTATTTACCACTAGCCGTCCAGCCTCTAATGGTGATCCACGCGAAGATCTTTGGATGATGTCCTCTCAGGATTGGATGATAACCTTCTTGCGAGGGTGCTAGCGCCTCTTTTCTTTCAATTGATTTAGAAGGATTTCTTGATCAAGATCAAATCTTGATCAATCAAGAGAGAGAAACAGATCCTAGAAAGAGAAAGGACATTTTAGAGAGGAAAGGAGGTGTTAGGCATCCAAGAGAGAGAGAAGAGAGGAGTTCGGTGTATCTCTCGAAGGGGGTATCTCTTCCCTTTTATACATAAAAAGGAGGTTGTATGGTTCCATAAAAAGAGGGATTTTATTTCAACCATATCTAGTTGATAACAAATTATCCTAACAAATTTAGAATATTTGTTATAACAAATTATCAAATTTAAGATATTTGCTATCATGATAATGTTAGGATTACAACCACCAAACCACATCCCTAAAAATTAGGAAATTGGTTATCCCATGAAACCAACGTCGCAACCTTGAATTTGGCTTCATGAGAACGCCCCAAATCATGGGGTTCACTCCTCCATGACATGGAGATGGGTCATGTCCATCACATGGGCATGGATCCATCCTCCATGTGGCACGATCTCAGCCCTCGGTTTAATTGGGTTTCCATGAATCAAATCATGCCATCATATGGACCCAATTAAATACCATATTATTAATCTCAATAATCTAAGCCATCCATCATATGGATCAAGCCTAATTAATGGATTTCATATGTACATCTCATGTACAAAAGGTCTCTCTTTGAACAAAAATTCTTTTCTCTATAATGAATCCTATTCATCAATTTCATGTTCTCTCATTAAGATTGAGTCAAACCCAATCCTAATTTATTGGTTATCTGATTTGAATTAAGTCCAACTTAATTCCCATTTTAACTTCATCCAAAATCTTCTTAATGCGTGTGACCCATTAGGTCCCTTGACACGTTGGTAATAATCATGTCCCTAATATTGACCCTAAGGATGACTTGATCAACACCTTGTCCAAGTCAATTCTTTAACCAAATCAACTCTTTGATTAAGTCAAAGAATCCATGATTATAGATCATGAGCGGCCTCTAGCAAAGCATCATGACCACCCAAGTGTTAAGGGTTTGTTGACATGGTCATCAACACCTGTCCATGAACGGTTACCGGACGATTCAATCCCTTCGTCACATATCCCAGATCAATCAGTGGTATGAAATGTGTCAACCATATAATTGATCTTTGTTTACTTAATCTCAAAAAAATTGACTCATATGAATTAGAACTTCAAACCATTTCGAATTCCAACTCAACCTTGCAAGGATTTAACAGTCAATTTAATCCATCAAGTGGCCATGGGATATAACCCTTTCTATCAAGGGAGACGAATCCTGTCTTGATCAAACACCACCTTCATGTGCTTCATATCATACCCAATCGACACCATATTTTTCACCCATGGCTAGAGCGACGTTTGCATATCGTCAAAGCATGATATTCCACACATAAGGTGCAATGAAGATCTCAAGTCAAAGGATCACTCGCACCACCATCATCAAAGATCAACCATCGACACTATATAGAATATCCATATGGGATCTCTGTGCGGGTCATCCAATGTATCGTTACAATAACGAACATCCACACACCATATCCAAGTATCTTCATACTTCAGCTTGCAAGATCAGCTGCACACCACAAGGGTGAAGATATGCAATGTGTGCTAGTCTCAACGGTGTTCGACAGTGTCCAATCCTGTCTACGCATCGACTAGGGAAGTTTAAAGAATCGAACCATAATGTGCAATTTTGGATCTCACAATTTGTAATCTCTATTACAAATTCCATATGCACAGTTTGCATTCTTTTGACTTTATCTCACAGGTAAAATATATATAATATATATATGAAAAATACCTGGATAGATAAAGAAACCAATAAATTTGATTTGCATTCATAAAGAAATGTGTACAAACTAGCATCTTATCCAATTGGATCTAGGGCACACACTAACAATCTCCACTTGCACTAGAGCCAATCACCCATGTATCTAATACCAAGTGACTCAGCATGACTATCATGCTTCTACTGTGGTAGGACTTTAGTGAATGGATCGGCAATATTATCATCCGTGGGGACTCGTTCTATTTTTATATCATTTCGTCCAATGATTTTCTAATTACATGATATCTTCTAAGTACATGTTTGGACCTCTGATGAGACCTTGGCTCCTTGGCTTGCGCAATAGCTCCATTGTTATCACAATACAAGAATATTGGATTAACAATGCTTGGAACCACTCCAAGTTCAGTGATAAACTTTTTGATCCAAACTGCTTCTTAGCTGCATCTGATGCTGCAATGTACTCGGCTTCAGTTGTAGAGTCGGCGGTCGTCTCCTGCTTGGAACTCTTCCAGCTGACTGCACCACCATTGAGTGTGAACACATAGCCTGATTGTGATTTATAATCATCTCATCAGACTGAAAACTAGAATCCGTGTAACCTCGAACTATAAGATCGGGTCCTCCATAAACCAAGAACATATCCTTAGTTCTTCGCAAGTACTTAAGGATATTCTTGACTGCCATCCAATGTTTCTCACCAGGATTTGCTTGATATCTACTCGTGATACTCAAGGCATAAGAAACATCAGGCCTCGTACATAGCATTGCATACATAATGGATCCAATTGCTGATGCGTATGGTATCCTATCCATGTACTCTCTTTCTTCTTGGGTCTTAGGACTCATGTCCTTGGAGAGATGTACACCATGCGACATTGGCAGGAATCCCTTCTTGGATTCCTCCATGCTAAACCGCTTTAGCATCTTCTCTATGTACGTGGATTGGGTCAATCCAAGCAACCTTCTAGATCTATCTCTATAGATCTTTATACCAAGTATATAGGCTGCTTCTCCCAAATCCTTCATGAGAATTTACCTGACAACCAATCCTTCACTTCTTTAAGGAAGGATACATTGTTTCCTATTAATAATATGTCATCCACATATAATATCAAGAAAATAATATCACTCCCACTAACCTTCTTGTACACACATGGATCATCCTTATTTTTAATAAAATCAAACTCTTTGATTGTCACATCAAATCGGATGTTCCAACTTCTAGAGGCTTGCTTAAGTCCATAAATAGACCTTTGTAGCTTGCACACTTTCTTAGGATCTATGGATTCAAAACCCTCTGGTTGTGTCATATACACATCCTCCTCTAAATTTCCATTTAGGAAGGCAGTCTTGACATCCATCTGCCAGATCTCATAGTCTAAATATGCTGCTATTGCAAGCAAAATCCTTATGGACTTATGCATGGCTACAGGTGAAAAGGTTTCATCAAAGTCAACACCTTGTCTTTGCTTGTAACCTTTTGCAACTAGCCTTGCCTTATAGGTAATCACATTACCATCCATGTCGGTCTTCTTCTTGAAAACCCATTTGCACCCAATGGGTTTTACCCCTTCAGGTGGATCAACCAAGGTCCATACATGGAGTCCATCTCAGATTTCATGGCCTCAAGCCATCTCTCAGAGTCAATATTAGACATTGCCTCCTTGTAGTTGGTAGGCTCATCATCCTCTATAAGAAATGCATATTTCTTAGGGATGCGAATTGTCCTACTAGATCTACGTAGCTGGTGTGTACTTGGAGCCACCTGTTGCTTTTCATGCAACGTCTGCCTGAATGTGGGTTGAGTCTCCTGCTCAACTCCCACTATATTCGGCATATGCTCCATTCCATCTAATGGGTTAATATTAATTTGTGGTTCTTGAGCTTCACTAAGTTCAATCTTACTCCCACTACCCATTGTGAGAATCTCATTCTCTAGAAATATGGCATGTCTTGAGACAAATACCTTTTTCTCAAGTGGGTGGTAGAAGTAATATCCTTTTGTTTGTTTTGGATATCCCACAAAATTGCATTTATCAGATCTAGCTTGTAGCTTGTCTGATTCATTACGCTTCACATAAGCGTAACAGCCCAAACCCTTAAATGATTAAGGGATGGTTTCTTTCCATACCATATCTCATAGGGAGTGGAGTTGACCGATTTAGATGGAACTCGGTTTAAGGTATATTCGGTAGTTTCTAGCGCATAACCCAAAACATTTTTAAAAGATCTGCAAGGCTCATCATGGAACGTACCATGTCTAACAGTGTACGATTTCTCCTTTCTGACACACCATTATGCTGTGGTGTACCAGGAGGAGTCCATTGAGGAAGAATTCCATTCTCCTTCAAATAATCTATGAACTCATGGCTTAAGTATTCACCACCTCGATCTGATCGAAGTATCTTAATACTCTTGTCATTTTGTTTTTCTACTTCACATCTAAATTCTTTGAACTTTTCAAAGGCTTCAGATTTGTGCTTCATCAGATATACATAACCATATCTACTATGGTCATCTATGAACGTGATAAAATAAGAAAAACCTCCTATGGCTTGAATGTTGATGGGTCCACATACATCCGAATGTACTAAACCCAAACATTCAGTTGCTCGCTCGCCTTTTCTGGTAAAAGGTGACTTGGTCATCTTGCCAAGTAAGCATGACTCGCATTCCTCAAACGATTCCCAATCGAATGAGCCCAAGTATCCATCTTTATGTAACTTCGTTAAACGAGTTTCATTTATATGGCCTAAACGACAATGCCATAGATATGAATCCCTAGAATTATTTGATTTTAATCTTTTTGATTCAATATTGAGAATAGGGGCTTGAAGATTAAGAACATAAATTCCGTTGAACAATTCAGCAAACCAAAGAACATTTTGTTCCGAAAAATAGAAATACCATTATTTCCAATTTCAAAAGAATACCCATTCATTACTAAACATGAAACGGATATGATATTTTTTATTATGTTCGGCACAAAGTAACAATTACTAAGTTCTATTTCAAGCCTGTGGGCAAAGATAAAAAGCAAATTCCTACAGCTAATGCAGCAACCTTTGCTCCATTTTCTATGCGCAGAATCACTTCATCCTTTCCCAGACTTCTACTGTTTCTTATCATCTACATATTAGTACAAATATGAGACCCACAACCGGTATCCAACCCAAGTGGAATAAGAAGTAATAGAAGAATACATCTCAATTATGAATGTACCTGATGTTGAAGCATCATTATGCTTCTTTTCTTTTAGACTTGCCAAATAAGCCCTGCAGTTACGCTTTCAGTGCCCATCCTTGTTACAGAAGTGACATTTTCCTTTGGCTGCATCCTTCTTGGCTATATTCTTCTTAATGCCTTTTGTTCGCTTGGTTGTCTTGGCCTTTTGGGCCTTATTCTTCTACAGACGCTTCTTCTGAGTACCTGAAGTTTCTACAACCATCAATTGCCCTTTATCCTTTTTGATGCTAGGCTCAGCATTAGTCAGCATATTTGCAAGCTCTGGCAATGTAGCCTCAAGTCTGTTCATGTTGAAATTCAACAAAAAATGCGAATAACTAGGAGGCAATGACTGTAAAACCAAGTCGATACTCAGTTCATGGTCTATTACGAAACCCAATCGCTCTAACTTCTCAATCAAATTGATCATTTTCAGCACGTGTTCACCCACTGATGAACCCTCAGTCATTTTGCACTGAAATAGCTCTTTGGAGGTTTGAAACCTCTCATAGCAAGATTGTGCACCAAACAACTCTTGCAGGTGCATCAAAATCTCATAAGCATTTAAATGCTCATGCTGTTTTTGAAGATCTGATGACATAGATGCCAACATCAAGCATGTGGCCATCTCTTTAGCATCTCTATGCCGATTGTATGCCAGAAGAACTTCATTTGAAGCATCCGTAGGTGGGACCTCTGGTGCTGCCTCATCAAGGACATATAGGATTTTCTCAGATTGTAGAATGATCTTGATATTCCTTAGCCAATCAGGAAAATTAGGTCTGGTTAGCTTGTTGGATTTTAGGATACCTCTGAGATTGATGTTCACACTCATGGTGTCTCTAATAACTGAAAAAAATAGAACGAGTCATTTATTATGAATGCAAATCATCGATTTAATATGAAAATATTAATATTTTAATTAAATCGATTTCTTCCACTATTTTATCGACCTCAGTAGCCCTCTCTATTAATCTTGAAAAATTATCAAATAATTTTCTAGTGGGCTAGGACCCTCAAATTGACTTACCTTGACCTTGGCTATGGCACAACAAATCTTAGTAAGCCAAATTAGGTAGATTTGTATCAATCACATCAAATGTGACTCCTAGATCATTTAGGGGACATTGCCTTGTCAATCACATCTGATGTCATCACCCTAAACATTGCCTCTAGATTAGACTGACCCTGACTATGGCCAATTGTTGGGGAGATTGTTGAGAAATTGATACCCCAATCTTATTGATTTTGATGATTACCAAAAGCCATGAGTATATTAAAAGATGCAATAAGTTTATTTACATAACAAATGAATTTATTTAGAACAATCAATGAGTATGTTAAGTATGACATTAATCAATTTGAAAGTAACTTCAAGCTCCATGTTTAAGCTTTCAAAAAGAAATTTTTATACTTCATATGTCAATCAATGAGTTTTTAGAATATTTCTTGAATTGATTTTATTATATTCAAGTCAAAAAATTGATTTAAAATGAATCTGGAACGAATTTCAAGTCAATCAGAAAATTCTCTGATTTTGATACGTTCCAGAGCCGACTCTAGAGTTTCAGAGTTGACTCCACTCAGTATACAGAGATTTCTAAGTTTCATGAGTCGACCCCTGTGATTTCAAGAGTCGACCCCCGATTCTATCGAGCCGACTCCATGACTGTGTGAGTCGACTCCGCTCAGACACCAGAGGAGTGTTTTTCTGAGCACTTCGCGAGTCGACCCCAACTTTTCATGAGTCGACCCTCGACTGTCAGGAGTCGACACCTTATTTTCGATGAGTCGACCCTTTGACTTTCTGAGTATTTCTATTTTTGGTATCGCATCCTCGAGCCGACTCGCGGAAAGCAGGAGTCGACTCCAACAAATCTAGGCGAGATTTTTCTGAATGCCAACTCAGCGCCAACGGTAAGATTTTTATTTAACGGCTATATTTCTTTGTTTCTAACGGCTATATTTTTGCAGAATCTATAAATAGAGAAGCCGTTTTCAAATCAAAGAAAATACAAAAGAGAGATATACACATCAAGAGAGAAAAAGGAAAAAATCGGAAAAACAGAGCATCATTTGAAAAAATCTGAGATTTCAAAATAGAGTGAAAGAAAAAGTGAAATCAAAGGAAGCTTCGTCTGTGCTCAAGTTCAACAATCCAAGAAAGCTTCAGAAGAAATCCAAGAGCTATTCAAGAGCAAATCAAAAGATTTTCAACTTTCAAAGAAAAGAAGTAAAAGCTCAAAACCTTCTCAACTGTTTCAACTGTGAAGAATCGGAGCTGAGGCTTGATTCAATCTAGCAAGGAGAAGAAGAAAAGAAGAAAAGCCCAAAAGCCAACCAACTACAAATCAGGCTTTTCTAAACCTTATTCTTTTATTTGATTATCTGCTCATTAAGGAGCTGTGTATTTGAAAAACACTATTTCTATTGTTTGTATCTAGTTCAATCTGGGGGATTGAACTAGTGGAGGTAGTCTTACCTCGGTACAAGCTTGGTATAGCTTGTGTTAGGGTTTTTGTGCTGGTGAGCCCGGAAAACCAGCTGGGTTCGTTGTGATCCCGAAAAACAACAAGTTTGAGTTGTGAGCTTGTAAAACAACTCGGCTATAATCAAGGAAGATTATAGTGAGGACCCAAGTGAATCTTGGGAGTGGACGTAGGTGTGGATACACCGAACCACTATAAATCTTTGTGTTTGCCGTGCTTCCATTGACTATATCTTTATCTATGTTTTATTCACTGCACTTTGTATTTACATTGCATTTGCCTTCATTCTTCTTAAGCAAACTATTTTAAAAAGCTAATTTTTTAAAGAACCCAATTCACCCCCCCCCCCCCCCTCTTGGGTTGTCATCTGGGCCAACACCAATTATGCTAGCTAACCTAGTTAAGTCAACCCATTGCTCTCCAATCAACTCCTCATAGGTTCACTTGATCTTGGCTATGGCACAACAAATCTCATGCCCTAATGATTTTGTATCATGTGAACAATGGAAGGCTAATGACTTAATATTCGTGGAGGGATTTAGCGCATTTAGGTCCCTCATAAATGTACAACATTTGTATCATGCTAGGTTACATATCCTATATGTGAATTTTAGATTAATTTCAATTAACCTAAATTTCATAAGATCCAATCTTATGATTGGGACTCCTAATCAAATTAGGATCCTGATCACTATCTAATATGAGAACCCTAATCATGTGACCAAATCAATTGCTACCATCCTGATTAACCTTAATTGATCTAATCAATTAAGAGCTTTCCTTAACAATGGCCAGATCAGCTGATCAATGGGGTCCTATTTATCATACCCTTCGATCCCATTGAATAGGTTTTCCCATGCAGCGAACGGAGCAATTAAAAACTATGATCGCACCTTTCTAGATACCATTGTAGTTAAGCCCAATTGATTTGATCAATTATGGAATCATAGGATCAAACAATGATATGGTTAAATCTAATTTTTCTTAAACCTTATCATCTATTACACATTATGATAATATAAGATAGTGATCTTTAGTGATTTATGATAAGTTTCAAATATTTTATAATAATTTAATTTTATATTTGTCTTATCATTATCTGTTATGATAAATTTGTTTCATCACATGAAAATCCTAATTGGTCTCTATCATAACATCCCTAACATGATAACATATCAAAATTTAAAATTTTAATTTTAATCTTGATTATCATGTTATCATGATATAATTATTTTAGACTTTAATCACGTTATTTATCATGTCAAAATTAAATTCTAAACATGATATGTTAAATTTCAGCCTTTATGATTATGTCATACATAAATCATAATTTTTAAATTTAACATGATCAAATCTAAATAATTCACATTATTATCATATAATAAACTATTAAATATTTAATTTTCATCAATATAATTATTTCAGATTTTAATCATGTTATTTATCATGTCAAAATTAAATTCTAAACATGATATGTTAAATTTTAACCTTTATGATTATGTCACACATAAATCATAATTTTTAATTTTTTTAACATGATCAAATCTAAATAATTCACGTTTATTATCATATAATAAACTTATAAATATTTAATCTTCATCATATGGCAATATTTATATTTTACATCGCATGTAAAATTTAGATCTTTGTTTATAAAACTAGAACTCAGGTAATCTATTAAATTAACTGAATTTGAAGCCTGAGGAGGCTCTGATACCACTGTTGGAATTTCGTATGTTTTATATGAATAAAATTCATATAACACGCAGCAGAAAATAAAAATAAATATGAATTTAATTCCCAAAGCCCAAGATCCTCAGGGAACATATTCAGTTAACAAGAAATAACACATGATTATAATAATAGATCATACCTGTGTTCTTTATTGGGGATGATGCCCGATGAAGCCGGTAAACGATTTACCACTAGCCATCCATGCGTCCGGCCTCTAATGGTGATCCACGCAAAGATCTTTGGACGATGTCCTCTCAGGATTGGATGATAACCTTCTTGCGAGGGGTGCTAGCGCCTCTTTTCTTTTCAATTAATTTTTAAAAAAAGGATTTCTTGATCAAGATCAAATCTTGATCAATCAAGAGAGAGAAAGGGACGTCCTAGAGAGAGAAAGGACATTTTAGAGAGAGAAAGAGGTGTTAGGCATCCAAGAGAGAGAAGAGAGGAGTTCGGTGTATCTCTCGAAGGGGCATCTCTCCCTTTTATACATAAAAAGGAGGTTGTATGGTTCCATAAAAAGAGGGATTTTATTTCAACCACCTAACCATTCAACCATATTAGTTGATAACAAATTATCCTAACAAATTTAGGATATTTGTTATAACAAATTATCTTAACAAATTTAAGATATTTGCTATCATGATAATGTTAGGATTACAACCACCAAACCACATCCCTAAAAATTAGGAAATTGGTTATCCCATGAAACCAACGTCGCAACCTTGAATTTGGCTTCATGAGAACACCCCAAATCATGGGGTTCACTCCTCCATGACGTGGAGATGGGTCATGTCCATCACATGGGCATGGATCCATCCTCCACGTGGCACGATCTCAGCCCTCGGTTTAATTGGGTTTCCATGAATCAAATCATGCCATCATATGGACCCAATTAAATACCATATTATTAATCTCAATTAATCTAAGCCATCCATCACATGGATCAAGCCTAATTAATGGATTTCATATGTACATCTCATGTACAAAAGGTCTCTCTTTTGAACAAAAAATTCTTTTCTCTATAATGAATCCTATTCATCAATTTCATGTTCTCTCATTAAGATTGAGTCAAACCCAATCCTAATTTATTGGTTATCTGATTTGAATTAAGTCCAACTTAATTCCCATTTTAACTTCATCCAAAATCTTCTTAATGCGTGTGACCCATTAGGTCCCTTAACACGTTGGTAATAATCATGTCTCTAATATTGACCCTAAGGATGACTTGATCAACACCTTGTCCAAGTCAATTCTTTAACCAAATCAACTCTTTGATTAAGTCAAAGAATCCATGATTATAGATCATGAGCGGCCTCTAGCAAAGCATCATGACCACCCAAGTGTTAAGGGTTTGTTGATGTGGTCATCAACACCTGTCCATGAACGGTTACCGACGATTCAATCCCTTCGTCACATATCTAGATCAATCAGTGGTATGGAATGTGTCAACCATATAATTGATCTTTGTTTACTTGATCTCAGAAAAATTGACTCATATGAATTAGAACTTCGAAACCATTTCGAATTCCAACTCAACCTTGCAAGGATTTAACAGTCAATTTAATCCATCAAGTGGCCGTGGGATATAACCCTTTCTATCAAGGGAGACGAATCCTGTCTTGATCAAACACCACCTTCATGTGCTTCATATCATACCCAATCGACACCATATTTGCCACCCGTGGCTAGAGCGACATTTGCATATCGTCAAAGCATGATATTCCACACATAAGGTGCAATGAAGATCTCAAGTCAAAGGATCACTCGCACCACCGTCATCAAAGATCAACCATCGACACTATATAGAATATCCATATGGGATCTCTGTGCGGGTCATCCAATGTATCGTTACAATAACGAACATCCACACACCATATCCAAGTATCTTCATACTTCAGCTTGCAAGATCAGCTGCACACCACAAGGGTGAAGATATGCAATGTGTGCTAGTCTCAACGGCGTTCGACAGTGTCCAATCTGTCTACGCATCGACTAGGGAAGTTTAAAGAATCGAACCATAATGTGCAATTTTGGATCTCACAATTTATAATCTCTATTACAAATTCCATATGCACAGTTCGCATTCTTTTGGACTTTATCTCACAGGTAAAATATATCTAATATATATATGAAAAATACCTGGATAGATAAAGAAACCAATAAATTTGATTTGCATTCATAAAGAAATGGTACAAACTAGCATCTTATCCAATTGGATCTAGGGCACACACTAACAATATAATCGTTATCCATGAATGAAAAGATAAAAAGATAACCTTTGTTTTGACTTTGTTTTTCATTTTTAATTGTTTTGTTACTAGATTTCAGAACAGTAAATCTTAATTGACTAGTCTTGGTTTCTTCTTTTATAATTTTCTCTTATAGTTATATAAATAGATTATATAAAGCTTATTTTGTATTTAATAAAAATAGATACTAAAATTATACAATGCGATCAATTTCCTTCTGTTTTTTTTTTAAATTTATTTCTTGTGACTACTTACCAAATCCAAACGAAAAATGATTTGTTTCCATATCGCTAACGGATGCAAAATTATTTTGATAAGCATCTACGACATAATATTGTTATAAAGATATCCCCGAGTGAAAAGAAGAGGAAATCCTTGCTCAGGCCTTGTATCCTCTGTTTTCTAAAGACATCATTATTTTATTATATTATAATATTAAGACATAATTTGGAAGAGTTTTACATCTAATACAATTCTAGTTTCATTCGCTTATTTGATCTACTATGAACTCGGTTGCTAAACATTAATTTTGATTCCAATCCAAATTCAATAAAAAAAACCTTAATTTTGATTCCAATTCAAATTCAACCAAAAACACATACCAGGCTTAATTCCAATTTTTTATAATAAATAATTCCAAAAAATATTCATACTTTTTCGAATAAAAAAACATGACTTCTTCCACATAGTTCTCGACCCGCAAGTGCTATGAGCCGAAAGAAATCGCCATTTGAAATGATAATTTCATGGTTAAAATCGCCACTTCAAGTGATAATGTTCAATCAGTCAGCAAAAATTTATCGCTGATACGATAAAAATAAAATAAAATAAAAATATCATTTGAAATGATATTTTTTATTTTAATATTATTTTTACCTTACATTTACTTTTTATCCTCTTCTTGTCGATGCCTTTTGGCATCGATTTAAAAAATGACTCAGATATTCACTCAAAGAAAACAATCAAAGAAGTTAACCTGTGCGCACGAGAGAGAGAGAGAGAGAGAGAGAGAAAAAGCCAAAAAGGCAACCGCATCAACATACAACACATGAGTACGGCTAACGTGAGCGCACGAGAGAGAGAGAGAGAGAGAGAGAGAGGGTAGTTGGAGGGTGGGGGTGAGGAGATATTCACTGTCCTAACACAATCACAGAAAACAATCATAGAAGTTAACCTGTGCGCACGAGAGAGGGGGAGAGAGAGTAGCACCATTTGAGGTCCAATGCAGTGTATGTTCTTAATTGCAAACGAGATATGTCACGGTGAATGCACTTGAACATAAAATCTAAATCTTGCTTATATATACAGAGATTTGTTTAAGTTTGAAGTCCAAACTGCATCAGACCATTTGATGCTTTCATGAAATCCAGCTCGTTAGGCCAAAAACCTGCTAGCAGATGTTTGAATGGGTTAAAAACAAATCTTCTAAACGTATATTCTTTTCACAAAATTTAGTTTATGTTCTCCCCTCCCTTTTTTACATGGGACATTTTGTCATGTTAACTACTACAATGACCCAGTCCAACATTAATCAGAAAATTTGTTCTTCACCTGCTTTCTCTCTCCTTTCCATCCCCAACAGGATGAAACTCATCAAAAAATGGATTAACTAGTAATTGGCTTGTTTTTCCCAAACCAAAGTTCATTCGTTCCTTATGAACGTCTTTCCAATCTAGAAACTCTCCTAGCGGTAGATTCTTTCTACATGTTTATAAGTCATAGAGGAGCCATCTATCGTTCCTACAGAGCAGTGTTAAAAGTTTATACTTCTGAAAAAACTAAAGTATTTCTTTGATTCACTCTCCAAAACAAGCTGCATATCGAGAAAATTTTAACAAAAAAAGATTGGATTGTCGATAACAAATGCAAGCTATGGGGGGATGTTTATGACTCGGTGGATCATTTGTTTACCAGATTCACATTCTTACAACCGATCTTAAAGGCCTTAGATGGGGTTTTTGGGTTGAGACAATCTCTTGCCAACATTGTTACTTTATGATCAGAATGAAGAAGAAAGAATGTACCTAATAAATAGAAAAAAAAAAGTTAGGATAAATTGATTGCGGCATTTATGACACATTTGGTGCGAGAGATACTCTAGAATTTCTTTCAAAAGAAAACCTCTGCATCATTAGTTCATTATGGTGTGATCTCTACTTCTAATTTATGAAGCAAGCTCTATCGGGCAAATTGAAGGATTCTTACTGCTCTCGCTGTAATATCCTTCATTTTGCCCCAACATCTACCTAATCTTATCACTCCTACTGCCTTTAAAAAAAAAAAATTTATGGGGGACCTCCTTCGAAGAAAGAATACTTTTTTGCCACTTTGAATAATTAGACAACAATTATTCACCGGGCTAGACAACATGATAAGTTGCTATCAATATAATGTCTCAAAGATGAACCACATATTATACTTTCCAAGGAAAAAGTGGTGAGTTGTGGTTAGGTTTTGACTTCTGTACACAAAAAAATCAGGTTATGATCATTGATTAGGCCCACCGCAGCAGCTATCCAACTCAAATGAAAATGATCTTCCTCGTTGCCCATTAATCAATTAATCTTGGGCTGTTACAAAGTTTTCGGCTATCCATTGCCCACGATTAACGTAGAGGAAGCCTGCAAGATCAAGATCATTTTACCTCTTATTTCTTGGGTTGTCGGCACTCCAAGTTGTGGTCCTTCAAAGTTGACTCGCTTCCATAATTCATTTTGCCAACTACACAGAGAATGAAATTGTGCTATTGACTTTCACGTTCACTTATGAAGAGGAAAACGAAGGCATGCTTTGAAACTTTCCTTGTGGAAAAAAGCCCCTATCTCCAATTGATCGGATACCCTCTATTAAGGACCAGAAATTCGCGTTCAAATGTCGCCTGTGAATCAGTAGTCTCAGCAAATCTTCTTCAGATCCATTGATGTTATCGTCGAGGCAACATCGGCAGGACACTCTGTATCTCCAAGATCAACAGAAGATGAACCAGCCATATTACTTTCTGGATCGAAATTGTTCGGTCTTTGGAGAAAAAGACAGAAAGAAAGCATAACCAAGGGTAGCGCCGCTCGACTCCTTTTAAACCGTCTCAGTGAGGATCCCCATGCATCACCGAACCTTAGTTTGAACGCTACTGGCCCCTGAGCCTGCCACTTGTCATTCCCCCTATGGTCAATTGCGGAAGGCAAGGGCTTTTTCCCTCGCACGATGGAACGAAATGATGAAATGATGGCCTGACATTTATGAACACCCCATGGCACGCTTTTGCCGATTTGAATTTCCCTAATCGAATGAAGCCATCTGGAACTCTACTCCCTACGCTCGAACCTATACTTTGGACTAGGGAGTGGGGGGCATATGATAAGGGATAAAATCGTTATTGCATTAATATCCGTGCATGCGACAAAAAGGTTAGGATCATTTTTGATTTTTGCCCGCTGGATGTCATGTGCAAAGAAAGACAAAATTGCCATACCTCGGCAAGACCGAGCCATCCCATACCTCAGTAGGATCGAGCCTTACCATACCTCGGCAGGGCCGACCCTCTCCATGCCTCGGTAGGACCGAGCCTTTCCATGCCTCGGCAGCGCCATGGATAATCTTTCCAAAATAGGGATTGGGAGCGGAGTAAGACCCTCCGACCATGATCAACATAAAATCAGATCCCTAATTATTTGACAGGACTCCGATCGCGATGGTTCTTGACCTCCCTAAGAAGGGAATAAAACCAAATATGGCATATTATCCATAAATAACGATGTAGCCTAATCTTAAAGCATCGATTAGCTTTCCTAGCCGTTGATCCTCATAACAAATGGGATTTGAATTCTATCGGCCTCGTAACTAACTTGATTCGAATCAGATTCAAATCATGATGATTCTCTGTGAGACGTCCAAGAAGTCAAGTAATTGTCTGTCATCATACCAGCCACCTATAAATATCCTATCCTAAAATTTCTTGAGGTACACTCATTCTCTCATTGAAAAACCCTTTAAAGCTCAAGCAGCATTCAGAGCTCTCGAGAGGCCATTATTGAGGGACTCTTCTGCAAGAGCCTTCTCCTCATATTTGTTTGCTGTGAATTTTTACTGACTTGAGCATCAAAGAGTCTTTCGCAGGGGCCACCCCCAGCGTTTCCTACGTGAGGACTATCTTGCAGGTCCGTCCAAGCGAAAGGTCGACACCCAGATTCGAAGGCGGGCCGCGTCCGAGTTGAAAAACGAATTTTTACGGCAACACGAACCTTTGCGTTCGTAGAACCTTCCCAAATCGCTAGTTGCTTGTCCATTGTTCAATTGAAGATTGAAATCTCTTCAAACAATGGTAGAAATGGATTGAGGGGATTTTTTTTGCATGAACGTGGAAGGGGGGAGGGGTGGGAGGGGTGTTTTGTTCAGGGGGTGCAGAGAGTAATACAGAGGCATTTTTGTAAAGTTTTTTCGGGTAAAATTGGTATATTTTTTTGTTAAGTTGGGGGTGTACTGAGTAATTTTGGAGGTGCAAATAGAAGCTCCCTTTTTTTTTTGGCTAAACTATAGAATTAACCTCTGTACTTAGAGGGTTATGTCACTTTGATCTTTGAACTTTAAAAAGTTATAAAACTAATTCTGAACTTTCTGTTTTGTATCACTTTGATCTTTACCATTAAATAAAGAAGACACCGTTTATTTTTATCTTATATGGCAGCATACATATAACACACGTGCCATCCAAGTGGCATGCATGGGTAGAACAATATCTAAAGACTGTAATATTTTGTGTGCATGAATTCAAAGAGTGTCAAATTACTAGAAAAGGAAACGAAAGATATTCTAAGGCTTAATCACAATGCTAGCTTGCAGTACACTGATGCTGACATCTGAAAAAAGCAATTCCTCAACTTCTCCCAGCTCAATGGTTGTGATTCTTTTGCAAGTCCAGTTTATGTATAATAAAGAAGAACTTCAGTCATGATCAACTCAAACAGATACCTAACCACCATGACAATGAGATTTAGCCTTCATATTTATAGGAAGCTGACCTAACCTGGATGCTTAAATATGATTCAGTTGAGCTCATTGAATCTTCT
>UESW01004970.1:378535-563293 GCA_900491605.1 Calamus simplicifolius | reverse complement strand
CGAGGTATAATCGGATCCCTACTTTATTTAACCGCAAGTAGACCAGATATTATGTTTGCTGTATGTTTATGTGCTAGATTTCAATCTGAACCTAAAGAATCACATTTAATTGCTGTTAAAAGAATACTAAGATATTAAGTGGAACAAAAAATGTAGGTTTATGGTATTCTAGAGACTCAACATTAAATCTAATTGCATATTCTGATTCTGATTATGCTGGATGTAAGTTAGATAGAAAAAGCAAGTGGTGCATGCCAATTCTTAGGAAGTAACTTAATCTCATGGTTTAGCAAAAAGCAAAATTCAGTTGCATTATCAACTACTGAAGCTGAATATGTTGCAGCTGGAAGTTGCTGTGCTCAAATCCTATGGATTAAGCGACAACTTGAAGACTATGGTATCACACTTGATAAGACACCTATAAGATGTGATAACACAAGTGCAATAAATCTAACTAAAAATCCAATTCAACATTCAAGAACAAACACATAGAAATTAGATATCACTTTATAAGAGAACATGTAGAATAATGAAATTTGTCTTGATTATGTTAATACTGAAGAACAATTAGCTGATATATTTACAAAACCTTTAAGTGAAGAAAGATTCTGTTATCTTAGAGGAGAGTTAGGGATTTGTGATCCTTTAGAATGAATTTGAAACCCCTAAGGAAATTTTATCTAAATTCTTTCAAATCCTTGATCTTTAAGGAAATCTTATCTAGAATTCATATCTAATTGATCACTCATATCCAATGATTTTTATCAATTTTTATGATCATTCCGGACACATTTCATTTCTGAAATTTCATGTTTTTGCTCTGAAATGGTCTCGGAGCCGACTCGGTGCGTATCGGAGTCGACTCCGGTTTCGACTGAAACTCTCGGAGTCGACCCCTCTCGGCGCGAGTCGACTCCACTTCGGGATGGTTTTCTGTGACTGTCCGGAGTCGACCCCTGCTTTGCGCGAGCCGACTCGAAGTGGTCCCAGGTTGATTTATCTAGGGCAGAGTCGACTCGCCGTTCATTTCTATCGTCAAAATACTCTCTCCAAAATTTCCAAACCTTCCAAATCCCAAAATCCCTGATTAACCCTTCCAATCGATCAATGGCCCCTAAAACTCGAGGATCTAACCTTGTGCGGCCGGGTGAAGAGGAAGAGAGCCGTGAGGAAGACCGTGAGGCGTCCGGTGCGTGAGCCTTCTCCAAGCACGGATTCACTTCATCTCTTCTACTCCTGCTTCTCCCTCTACGCTCCCCAGGTAGATAGATTAGCGATAGATCATACTACGGGTAGGAAAGTGGATTTTGAATTATTTGAGGCTGAGGGATTTCTTGTTGGGAGACAGTTGATTGAGATGGGTTGGGAGAAAGATTTTTCTTTAGATTGCCCTACTATCCCTCTTTGTAAGGAATTTATAAGAATCTGTCTAGAGGAGATCATGGCTTTAGCATGTAGAGGAAATAGATCTGTGACTGTGAGCTCTTTCTAGATTGTTGGATTACCCTTGTCTGGCACTCACTTTTCTTCTGAAGACCGAAGCCCAGCTTTATCTAGATTATTAACGGGATGTTGTCGGATTTGAAGAGGTTTTTGCAATCATTTCCTTAGAATTGAGATTTCACAATATTTGCAGTAGGATCCTTTCCCAAAACTGGGAGATTTGACTATGTTCTGAAAGAGATATTTTGTAATGGATGCATTGTGACGGGCAAACCTATTAACCTTCCCAGTATGATTTATGGTACATTGCAGACTGTGGAGGAAAAGAAAATCTAGTTTGCCCTATGGCATGATTCTTACAAAATTTTCAAGCCAAGGGATTGTATTTCTGATAGTGAGCCAATGAGGAATTAAGACACACTGATTTTTATAGTTTGGCCACTATTCATCGGATGGGTTTTGTTAAGAAGAATGGAAATGGGAAAGGAAAGGTTTGAGAAGATAGAGCTACGGATGCTGAGGCACCAGGACCATCAGTTAGACATTCTTCACCTGCACCTCCGAGCCCTCCTATTCTGCTCCTGCTCCTACCCCTGCTCCATTTTTGATCAAGCTTCATCTTCATCTGTTGGCTTCTCAGATCTTCAGTTAAGCAACTCAAAGGTCTTCTTGATGATCAGTCAGAAATTAAAAGAGTTTGAAAAAAGTTTATGAATTTAAAGAAACTCTTTATTCTTTGGATGATCGGATCACCAAGATGAGTCTACTCTTAGCACTTCTTCAGTCTTTAAGTGGAGATCTAAAGAATATTTTGAAGAACTTAAAGATATCTGCGGAGATGGAGAGACTATGCAAAGTGCAATGCGGAGCTCAAGACAAAATTTGACTGCTTGCACCTTTGTTGATGAAGACTCAAGGACTATGTAAAATTCAATCTGATGGAATGAAAAATATATAGATCATTTAACTAGGATTGTAAGAACTCATTTTGATTATTAGATTTATCCTTGCAATGTAATGAAGTTTTATTATGCTTTGATGTAATGAAAAGATTTTGAATGAATGTAATCTGATGAATGTATTTCTTCCTTTTATCAATGAATTCTAAATCAATGAATGAATGAATGATTATTTATGCTTCTCTACCTTTTTGTTGATAACAAAAAAGGGGGAGAGTTTTATAGTTTTATATGTATATGCATGAGAATTAATCTATATTAATTGAGTTTCATAGGGGGAGCTACCTCATTCAGGGGGAGCCTAAGCCTAACTATGAAAACAAAATAAATTCACTAATCAATCATGCATAAACTCAATGTTTTTGTCATCATCAAAAAGGGGGAGATTGTTGGGGAGATTATTGAAAAATTATATGCCCCAATCCTTATTGATTTTGATGATTACCAAAAGCCATGAGTATATTAAAAGATGTAATGAGTTTATTTACATGAGCAATGAATTTATTTGAACAATCAATGAGAATGTTAAAGTTTGACTTTAATCAATTTGAAAGTAACTTTCAAGCTCAATGTTTAAGCTTTCAAAAAGAAATTTTATATTCATATTTAATCAATGAGTTTTTGGAACATTTCTTGAATTGATTCTTAATGTCAATTTTATTGTATTCAAGTCAAAAAATGATTTAAAATGAATCTGGAACGAATTTAAGTCAATCAGAAAATTTCTGATTTTTGATACGTTCCGGAGCCGACTCTGAGTTTCAGAGTCGACTCCACTCAGTGTACAGAAATGTGTCTGTCTCGAGTCGACCCCTTGATTTCGAGTCGACCCCGATTCTGTCGAGCCGACTCCATGACTGTGCGAGTCGACTCCGCTCAGACACCAGAAGTGTGTTTTTCTGAGCACTTCGCGAGTCGACCCCCCTTTCATGAGTCGACCCCCGACTTCAGGAGTCGACACTTTACTTTTGATGAGTCGACCCTAACTTTCTAAACATTTCTATTTTTGGTATCACGACTCGAGCCGACTCGGGAAAAGCATGAGTCGACTCCAGCAAATCTGGGCGGATTTTTCGATGCCAACTCAGCCCAACGGTAAGATTTTTAATAACGGCTATTTTTCTTTGTCTCTAACGGCTATATTTTTGCAGAATCTATAAATAGAGAAGCCTTTTCAAATCAAAGAGAAGAGATAGAATCAAAAGAGAGAAATCTTTCAGAAAAAGAAGAAAAACAGAGCTTCATTGAAAAAATCCGTGATTCAAAATAGAGTGAAAGAAAAAGTGTGAAATCAAAGGAAGCTCCTTCTGTGCTCAAGCTCAACAATCCAAGGAAGCTTCAGAAGAAAATCCAAGAGCTATTCAAGAGCATCTCAAGGATTTTCAACACTCAAAGAAAAGAGGAAAAAGCTCAAATCAACTCCAAACAGTCCGTGAAGAATCCGAGCTGAGGCCTGATTCTACACTTCAAAGGAGTTGAGGAAAAGAAGAAAAGAAGAAAAGCTCAAAGCCAACCAACTGCAAATCAGGCTTTTCTAAACTTTATTCTTATATTTGTTTATCTGCTCATTAAGGAGCTTTGTAACTGAAAAACAATATTTCTATTCTTTGTGTCTAGTTCAATCTGGGGGATTGAACTAGTTGAGGTAGTCTTACCTCGGTACAAGCTTGGTAAAGCTTTGTTTAGGGTTTTGTGCTGGTGAGCCCTTGAAAACCAGCTGGGTTCGTTGTGATCCCGGAAAACAACAAGTTTGAGTTGTGAGCTTGTAAAACAACTCGGCTGTAATCTAGGAGATTATAGTGTGGACCCAAGTGAATCTTGGGAGTGGACGTAGGTGTTGGATACACCGAACCACTATAAAATCTTTGTGTTTGCCGTGCTTTCATTGACTCTTTCTCTATCTCTGTTTTATTCACTGCATTGTATTTACATTGCATTTGCCTTCATTCTTCTTAAGCTAACATTTTAAAAGGCTAAATTTTTAAAGAACCCAATTCACCCCCCCCTCTTGGGTTGTCATCTGGGCCAACAAAACTCCCACTAAATTCATAACCCTCAATAATAAAATCATATTAATTTAGTGAGCTAAGATCCATATTTATACTCAACTTTAAGTCAGCTTTGGCATGACACTTAAAATTAAGTTTTTTAGGTAGGTAACTCTTACCAATTACAACTCATGCAACTCTTAGAAATTTATGGGATTTTGACATCATATGTCCCGGCATGTTTAAATCCCATTTCATGCCATTTGGCCCAAACCGTTTTGATAACCTAATTAAGTTAAACCATTTTTAAACATATGGGTAGCACCATTACTCATCTTGTCTCACTAATGTAACCTAATGTACTTCTACTTTGGTAGAACCCACATTAAGGTGATAAAAGCCTTGACAAGTGTTTAAATATGGATGGCATGTCAACTTAAAATTTTATGTGAGGGATCTAGATAGACTTTAATTTTAATTAATAGATCTCATCATGCATTTAGTATCACATACTTATGAAAATCATACATAGCATCTCATACATGTGTATAATAAACGTGTCATAGTATGGCCTTATCTAGATTGATCTTCATAAGCCAATATGAAGATCAATGGTCAATCCTAGGTAATAATGAGCAACATCATAATGTCTACTTGACCATCATCTTGTGCATAGACACCTAGCTCCTCCATCACCATGGTTGGATTGCAGGACTTCAAATGGCTTGCTTTGTCTTCTTGTTTTATTATAATAAATAAATAAATAATACTAAAATTAAAAGAAAAATTATAATGAAACAAAATGGCACGCAGGCCATATTTAATAATTACAACCCTTATAAAAGAATAATAAAAACCTGCCAATCACATTGGTCACAAGGCTATACTATGCACCATACAAAGCAACACACCATGCAAAACATATCATGTTATCATATAGCATATACATATTGCATCAAAGAAAATATGTTATAATAGGCGTGTTGTTTAAAACCAATTAAATTTATAAGGCGCTTCGATTAAGTAGTACGATGGTTCCTAAAATTTTTGGAGATACATTAAAGTTTCATCCTAAAATTTAATTTTTATTGATCTCATCAATAAATTTAAGGCTTACATCTGCACCACCATAAACAGCAATTGATAAATCCTTATTGATATGTGAATTCAGTTCATGTATTAATCTAATTAAGACAACACCGAAATCATATATCATGCTATTAAACACTTTAATTGCAATATACCATTCGGATTCTTAATCATATTAACGAATCCTTATAGGAAACAGATTCATCAATTAACACCTTAGAAAACCTATTATCTATGTCATTCGCGCAAACACTAATATCATATATATATATATAAGAACAAATCATGCCAAGATCATATACACCTCATGCATACAATCAAATAAGGCAGTTTCAATTTTTTATGAAAACGCAAGTGGCTCTGATACCACTGTTGGGTTACGGAATGAAAAATCCCAATCGAATTGGAATAAAATGGCAGCGGAAACAAAATAAATTTATTCCATAACCCACCAAGGATCACATGCGTTTCATAAAAATGAAAGAAGGATAAACAAAAAATATTACCTTTTGTTGGTCAGTATGTAATCCGTCTGTTCTTGTGTTGGGTTTGCTCGGATCTTCAAAGGTGCTGCCTTCAGAAAGACGACCACCCTCTACAAGTATCTACACACGAACGGACACCAAAATAGTTTTTGAATGCTAGTTCAAAGTTCATTTTTCACAAAAACGAACCATCATTTTCAACTCTCTGTTTATCTATTTTTAAGGCAGAAGACACGACCCTTCAAATGCCCCAATAGACATGACCTTTCAAATGCCCAACAGACATGACCTTTCAAATGCCCAATAGACTTTAAAACGTATATATCATATATATACAAGTCTGCAAGGGGTTTTTGGTTAACTAGGATTTTAATTAATATTTATTTAAAACTCCTTTTAAATAATGATAATTTAAATTCTTGTCCTTACCAAATAAGGAATTTATATTTTTAACCAAAAACCTTTATGGATTATTTCATTATCCAATAAGAAAATATAACTAATTAATTACTTGTCATAATTTAAATTATGAATTTAAATTTTCTCAAAATTAAACTCGAATCTAAATAACAACTAATTATTATTTATAATTTAAAATAATCTTATCATTTTAAATACTATAGAGAGTAACAAATCGTAACTATTATTGTCCATTCTTAGTGTGCGACCCTATAGGTTCAATTAACGTTGGCAGTAGGTCTAAATCACATTTTGATCCTACAAGTCATAAGCGGCCTCTAGCAAGACATTATGACTACCCAAGTTAAATGAAAAGCTTATGTTCCGAGACAACCTTAAAGTAGCAAATGATATAATCCTTTTGTCACATGATATCTTGATAGAATATAAGGCATGAAAAAAGTTAACCTTATATCGCTCTATCTTTAATTTCTCGAAACCCAATTAGACAGACTAAACAAATGATATTGATCTCCATCAATTCATTTGAGCACGGCCATGCATTTCTCAGTCTCAATCATTGAGGGGCCCAGAGATATCTCTCTTATAATAAGAGGGACAAATTCTATCTTAATCACTCATATCTCACTACATGATTCTTATTATGTTCAAGCATAATCTTTATAATCATTCGGTTAAAGACAATGTTTGATTATGTCAAAACATAATATTCCTCATGTTGAGAACTATAGCAATCTCAGGTCTAAGGATTTAATGACACAACTACTAGAGATTATCTCAGGTCTAAGGATTTAATGACACAACTACTAGAGATTAACTTATGACTTTGATCCATGTATTAATCTCAAGGCGGGTCTTGTCCAATATTTGTTCTCAATAAATACATATAAATTTGATTTGTATCTCATACACATATTCATCCCATGAATATCAATCAAATTTCATACTAATCTTAATTTATTGTTATTCCCACAACAACAACGATTAGGGACATGTAGAATAATTAATAATATTATTCAAGGACATTATTATATAATAAACATGCAAATTATGATAATAGTAAATGCTCATAAATATTCAAAATACCATGTCCATAAATAGGCCTAGGGCACTATTACTAACAATTACGTTGGTGGTTTGGGTGGGCACTTGGTCTAGTATAGCTATTATTCATACGGACTTTCTAATAACCAAGCTTCGGTCACCCTACAATGCAATCCTCGGTAGGCTCGGACAGATGTCCCTCAAGGTTATCATATCCATCCCTCATCTCGCCATGAAGTTCCTCAGAGAATGGAGAGTGGGCATGATTCGGGGAAATCAAGTTGTGGCTCGGTACTGCTTTATCATTGATCTTCAGTCTAGAACACCTGAGGTTGATGGACTAGATGTTCGGGAGGACTTCGCCGAGCAACGGGGAGAGCCAGCCGAAGAACTCGAGGAGGTACCACTTGATGATGCTTGGCCAGACCGAACCATAAGGATCGGGTTACAATTGAAAGGGAAACGTCGGCAAGATTTAGTTGACTTCCTTCGAGGCAATGCTGACATCTTCGCCTGATCTACTTCAGATATACCGAAAATCAGCCCAGATGTCCTTGTCCATCGCCTTAATGTGGACAAGACATTTCGGCCAATCAAGCAGAAGAAAAGAAGCTTCGACCCTGAGCGTCAGAAAGCCATTGAAGAGGAGGTTGACAAGCTCATTAAAGCTAACTTCATTTGGAAAGTAAATTATCCCAATTGGCTGGCAAATGTTGTCATGGTGAAGAAGTCAAATGGCAAATGGAGAATCTGTATAAACTTCATGGACCTCAACAAGGCTTGCCTGAAAGACATTTTTCCTTTGCCCAGGATTGATCAGCTTATGGATGCTACCTCGAGCCACGAAAAGTTAACCTTCATGGATGCTTACTCAGGCTACAATCAAATTCAGATGGAATCCAAAGATGAAGAAAGGACTACCTTCATTACTGACTGAGGTATTTACTACTATTGAGTCATGCCTTTGGTTTAAAAAATGCAGGGGCAACCTACCAAAGACTGGTTAATAAAGTTTTTAAAGAACAAATTGGTCGAAACATGGTTGATAACATGCTGGTTAAGAGTAAGGAAGCATCCCAGCATATCAATGATCTTACAAAAAGCTTCGCAACACTCCAAGATATCAGATGAAGCTAAATCCAACCAAGTGTGCCTTTGGAGTCAACTCTGAAAAGTTCTTAGGCTTTATGGTCTTCCAGCGAGGCATTGAAGTGAATCCCCAAAAAATTCAAGCTCTCCAGCAGATGGCGCCTCCAGGGTTGGTTAAAGAGGTACAACGTCTTACCAGAAGGATAGCGACCCTTAACCGCTTTGTTGCTCGATTGGCCAAGAAATGTTTGCCTTTCTTCAAGGTACTTTGGTCAGTCAAGAATTTTTAGTGGACTCTGGATTGTCAAAAATCCTTCAAAGATCTCAAGAAATACCTTGGGTCACCATCTCTTCTCAGTAGCCCGAGGCTCAGAGAGACGCTATATCTATACCTGGCGGTCTCAGAGAAGGCCATCGGATCTATGCTAATCTGAGAAGAAAACAAAATCCAAAAGCCAATTTATTATGTCAGCAAATTACTTTGGGATGCCGAAAACTTAGTCCAAAGTTATGGCCTTGATAACATTAGTCCAAAAGTTATGGCCTTACTTCCAAGCACATAATGTGATGGTCTTAATCGATTATCGTCCAGAGGCATCGGGGAGGATGACGAAATGGGCTGTCGAGCTGAGTGAGCATGATATCCAATATCAGCCTTGTTCGGCCATCAAAGCACAAATTTGGCAGATTTTCTCCTTGAGTGTACCATACATGAGGATGGTTCCACTTCGGATATTTCTGAACAACCGAAGCCTGAAGCTTTATGCGGATGGATCCTCCAGCATGAATGGTTCTGGCGCCGGCTTGGTCCTCACCAATCCGGAGGGTGCAACCTTTGAGTATGGTATCCGTTTCTCCTTTCCAGTCTTTAATAATGAAGCGGAGTATGAAGCTCTACTTGCTAGACTTCGAATTGCCCCTGATCTCAAAGTCAAGAAACTGAATGCTTACACCAACTCTCAGCTGGTGGCCAGCCACGTGCGGGGAGAATTCGAAGTTCGGGAGCCGAACATGAATCAATATCTTCAAAAAGTACACAATTTATCCTTCTACTTTTCTAAATATGAAATTATTCAGGTTTCAAGGGTTGAAAATGCGCGCGCTGACCTTTTATCTCGCCTGACGATCATGGATTCGATGGATCTCGAGCGGAAGTTCCGCTTAGAAGTCCTGGAGAAGTCCAGCATTGTCGATAGTGACCGAGTGATGTAGATCGAGGCCAAGCCATCTTGGTTTGACCCAATCCTCGAGTACATTAAAGAAGGATTGCTTTTGACTAATAGAAAGGAGGCAAAAAAGTTGAAGATGCAAGTACCTCACTATGTTCTGCTCGATGATCGGCTATACAAGCGATCCTTCTCTATGCCATTGCTCAAATGCCTTCGATTGTCGGAAGCTGATTATGTCCTTCAGAAGGTTCATGAAGGCATCTGTGGCAGTCATCTTGGCAGCCGAGCCTTATGTCATAAGGTATTACGCCAAGGATATTACTGGCCAACTATGCAGAAGGATTCCAACAATCTCATTCGAACTTGTGACTCATGTCAACGACATTCAAATATTCAGAGGCTTTCTTCTGCTCACTTGACACCGATATTATCTGCCTGACCCTTGTTAAGTGGGGAACAGACATCCTCTTGCTGTGAGATAAAGAAAGTTTCTGTTTGTAGCAATCGACTATTTCACTAAGTGGGTCGAGGGCAAGGTAGTCGCCCAGATAATTGAAGCTCAAGCTAGGGATTTTGTATGGAGGTCCATTATTTATCAATTTGGCCTTCCGCACACCATCATCACGGACAATGGTAGACAATTCGATAATCTCAAATTTTGAAAATTTTGTGAAGATCATGGCATTAACCATTGACTAACATCGGTCGGGCACCCTTAGGCCAATGGTGAGGCAAAGGTAACTAATCGAATCTTACTATAGGAAATCAAAGCTCGACTCAATAGGGCACGTGGCAGATGGATGGATGAGCTTCATCATGTTTTATGGGCTTATCGAACCACCCAGAGGGCCCCCACGGGCGAAACTCCATTTAAAATGGCCTTCGGCACTTAAGCTATCATTCAATGGAAATAGGGCTACCTTCGCCATGGGTAGAGAGTTACTCGAAGGAGTCAAACGATGAACCGCTCCGAACCAATCTCAACCTAATAGAAGAGGTCCGAGAAAAAGTCCGGATCCGAATGGCAGCCTACCAACAATGGATAGCCCGCTATCATTCCTTCCGAGTCAAAGGAAAATCGTTCCTTTCTGGCGATCTTGTGCTTCGAAAGGCATCCATTTCCAAATCATTGGAGCAAGGAAAGCTGTCGCCGAACTAGGAAGGCCCTTATCAAGTTGCAGAGGTCATTAGGCCCGGCACCTACAAGTTTCAAGATCTAGACGGAAAATCTATTCCTCGAACGTGGAATTCAGATAACCTCCGAATATACTATCAGTAAAGTGCACTTACCTGAGCTCATTCTGCTCACAAAAATAAAACTTTACTTTTACAATATTCCTATCTCAAATTATTTCTCCAAAAGTTGTTGATGGAAGGCAAGTTTCACCCAATCAACGACCCTCGGGTCCCTATTTACAAGCCTCGACAAGACCGAGTGATTTCTTCAAACCTCGCAGGACCGAGCAATTTCTTCGTACCTTGGTAGCGCCAAGTAAAATATAATCTTTCTCCAAGCCTCAGCAGGACCGAGTGATTTCTTCAAACCTTGGCAGGGCCGAGCGATTTATCCGTACCTTGGCAGCGCCAAGTAAAATATAATCTTTCTCCAAGCCTCGGCAGGACCGAGTGATTTCTCCAAACCTTGGAAGGGCCAAGCGATTTTTCGTACCTTGGTAGCACCAAGTAAAATATAATCTTTCTCCGAACCTCGATAGGACTGAGTGATTTCTTCAAACCTTAGCAGGGCCAAGTGGTTTCTTCATACCTTGGCAGCGCCAAGTAAAATATAATCTTTTTCTGAACCTCAGTAGGACCGAGTGATTTCTCCAAACCTCAGCAGAGCCGAGTAGTTTCTTTGTACCTTAGCAACGCCAAGTAAAATATAATCTTTTTTGAACCTCGGCATAGGACTAAGTGATATCTCCAAACCTCGGTAGGGCCGAGCGGTTTCTTCGTACCTTGGCAGCGCCAAGTAAAATATAATCTTTCTTCGAACCTCGGCAGGATCGAGCGGTTTCTCCATACCTTGGCAGTGCCAAGTAAAATATAATCTTTCTCTAAACCTCGGTAAGACTGAGTGATTTCTCCAAACCTCGGCAGTGCCGAGCAGTTTCTTTGTACCTTGACAACGCCAAATAAAATATAATATTTTTTGTACCTTGGCACGATCGAGCAACTTTTACAAACCTTGGCAAGACTGAGCTATTTCTCTGCACCCTAGCAAAGCAAGGAAAAATCCTTTTCATCCCTCGGCACGACCGAGCGATTCACCACAGTTTTGGCAAATACTTAAGGAAGTTTTGGCATGATCGAACCTCAATTAAGCGTCGGCAAAGCCATTTAAGTATTTATGCAATCTAGGATGAATCAAGTGCTCTATCCCTGAAGGATCAACATAGTCCAACAAATGTCAATAAGGCTATACTAAATTGACAAAATACTTGGCAAAAGTTAAGTCCTTAAGGGGGCGTTTGGTAGTAGGTAATCTATCAGTTTATCAAAAATTTAAAAGGGCCCCACCGAATAACCATGTTTGGTATGTATTTGAATGATAATCTATCCTGCAGTGGTAATCTGGATTACCACTCAAGTGGTAATCTAATGGTAATCGGATTACCTTAGGGAGAGCTGGTTATCTACATTACCGGCTATGTTGTAATAATTTTTTTTTGATAAAATTACACCTATCTCTTTTGTAAAAAATAAAATTATCCCTTCTCTAAACAAAATCATTCCCTTCTTTATCTCTTTTCTCTATCTCGCCGTCGTTATCTCTTTGCATATCTCCAAACAAAATACAACCGTCGAGAGGCAGCCAGAAAAGAAAAAAAGAGGGAAGAAAAAAAAGGAAAAGAAAAAAAGAGGGAAAAAACTGGAAGGGAAAATAAAAAAAAGGAAGTGCTCACCTAGGCACCCACCAAGTTGCCCGCTTGCCAGCCTGGGCGCCCACCAGGTTGTGCTCGTGCTAGGTTGGGCTGCACGCCAACTCCATGTCCGGCCTGCGTCTGGTCCACGTCACGTGCACCAACCTCCAAAAAATTTGGGATGTGGCTCTACTCCGTCCGCTCAGGCATGCACGCGCCTATGCTCGCCGATCTGCCGTGAACGTGCCACTCATCTCTGGAGCTCGGCCCTCATGCATCCGACTGTGCGCACCTGCGCATGGCTGCACGCACACCTGCTCGCACCCTGTGCGCGCCCACGCCATGTTATCGCACAGGGCCCGCGCATGCAACGCTCCCTTGCACCAGGTTGTCTGTGTGCTTGGCTCGGCCTGCAAATGCCCCTGTAGCGTGCAGTGATGCTATGGCTATAACACTCAATATTATGGCAGGGCCTCCAGCAATCTGCCACCCCAGGGGCGCTACAGACCTGAGCAGCATTGCAGCCTGGTCTCCCTGTAACAAATCTTCCCCCCGCTGAAATCTCGATGCCCTCGTCGAGTGATGCCGGAGGTACTCCATAGAAAATTCGGCCTCCTGCAAGATGTAAACATGTCCACCGAACTCCGCTGTGTCACGCCCGTTCGTCTTGCTCACGTGCCTCCTGCACGCCGATGGACCTTCAAATGCCCCAGCGTCTGGCTCACACACACACCTTGTGTGCTGAATTTCTGACCGAAGAACTCATCCTCTACGCCCCTGCGCCACCAACCTTGCGTTGTGCTCACTGCCTCCTGCGCACACCTCTCCTGTGCATCGCACACGCCCCTGTGTGCACCAACTGATGCTCGGGCCAGGCCGCCGACCTCCCTTGCATAGCATTCGGTACTATGTCACGCGTCGACGGCGTTGCAGTAAACACTATCATGCCCAGGCGCCCCTCGCCTAGGCTGTGCTTTGCTCATCCCGCTCGGCACAATGTTGCACACCTCCTGTGCGTCGGCTCCATGAAGTCTTCCATCTCTTGGAGTTCGTTTCTTGCCCGCTGCACCTCCGCTACAGGCCTCCTCTGTATGCGTGCTGGCGCCCCTTGCGCCTCCCTATGCACTCGTGCAGCACCCCACGCACCGTCAATGCTGGTGGTGAGGTGCCCCGCCGTGGCCCTTCTTATGGCACCAATCTCCTTTGATCGCTGGCACAAAACAAGGGCTCGCCTCATCCCCAATCATCATGCCATGGAGGTGTGGCATTATCGCGACCTTTGCATTGCAAAAGAACTCAATGCCTAGCAACAAATCAAAGTCATCGATGGGGATTACTGTCATGCTGCATCTCCCGGTCCATGCGCCTACCCTTAATGTAGTCATGGTTCGACCATAGGACTCCACCACCTTGGAGTCAGCAAGCTTCACCTGGCAAGGATTGGAGAGCTCTCCCAACCCCAACTTGTGCGCCACCCCTTAGCGCATGAAGTTGTGCATTGCGCCAATGTCCACCATGACCCTCAGGTCATGGCCATTGACCCGGGTCATCATGTGCATCAAGTCTTGATCCTCTATGGTAATGGCATGTATGCACTACAATGGGCTCAACCTTGCTAGTTCATCCCCCGAAGTCTAGGATTCTTTGTCCTCCTGATTGGTGATGGCATTCATCATCGTTCTCTTTGGACAGTCCCTCGCCATATGTGGCCCTCCACATATGAAGCAACCTTCGAAACTCCTTTGCTTGCTCCTGGGCCTTGCTTCAGCTTTCCCTACATCCTCCTTCATCCCGCCTCCTTAGTTTCTTGGCGGTGAGGCACTCTTCTACCTTGTCCTCCCTTAGGTGCTCCCTCCCGGGGTGTCCCCACGGTAGTCCACCAGTGCTTCCGTGGTGGCTATGGCAGAGGGGATATCCCTTACCCCCTTTCTTCGAAGCTCGGCCCAAGCCCCCCCTACAAGCCTACGAGAAAGTTGAATGGTCGATCCTCCTCGTCTATGGTAGGAACATCAAGAAGCAGCGTCTTGAATTCCTTCGTGTACTCCCTGATGCTCTTGGTATGCCATAGCTTCCTTAAATTGTTCTTGGTAACCCAGTTGGTGTTGCAGGGCAGGAATTGCTCCCTCAATTCATGTTTGAAGACTTTCCATGAGATGACTCTTGACCACCCAATGTTGGCTCCCTTGGCACACTTCATCAGCCACCAAAGTTTGGCATCCCCTTCCAAGAACATAGAGGCCCAATCCACCTGATCAGCCTTGGGAATCTTCAATGCCCAAAAGTAGAGATCTAGATCCCAAATGAAGTTCTCGACTTCTCTTGCACTCCTGGCCCTCCAAAGGTCTTTGGGTCGAGCACCTTGTCGGACCCAGAAGCCTTTGCAACCGAGGCTACCTTGGTTGGAGATGATTCCCACATCATCTGACGAAGACGCATGACTTCTTCCTCTAAGTCATGCGATCGTGCTTCCAACCTCTCCACCATCGCTAAGTCCGAGCATTGTTGTTGCTCATGCTTGGCTTGCAAATCGCGCACCAAGTCTTCATGTGCACTGAGCATCTTCACCTATGACGTTGCATCTCTGCATGCGATGTCTACAACTTTGATAGACGTGTCGCCTGCTCAGCGCACTATGCTACCAGATTAGCTATGGTTGCATTGCCTAGGTTCCCCATATGCCTTCGAGACGCGTCATGCGTTCAGACACCGTCACCATCTTTGCTTGTTGTTATAGATCCATAGCGGAGCCAGGGCACTGATACCTTATTGTCACCGGGACAAGGGAAGAACTTTTCAACCCGCTGATGACCAGCGTCAAGGACCCTTCCTTGACCAGCCTACCCAATTACAATACTTTTCCCAGACCCCTGCACAGTACAAAACAAAGCAAAGACAATAATTATGGGAAGAAAAGGCTCCCCAACAAAATCAAACCCTTTATTGACTTGGAAACAACGATGGCCTTAGGCCGACACACCTCTCATCTCTATAAGCGCTCACAAATGTCCCTAACTCAAAAGCAAAACACCCAAGGCAAAAACCCGTGAACCTCACCGAGGCCCACTGTACGCATGCGCCGTGCGTGCAATTTGGTGCGCACCCCTATGTGCCTTGGACGGCCCAATGCACGCACGCTGCACCCTGCTGCGCGCGCCTACTACTGCAGCGTCCGGCCAACCTCACCGTTGGATTGGCTGTGATGTCTGGCTGCTCCCTTGGCCTGCGCTCAACCCCTTGGCATGCGCTCATCTTCAGATGGCTCCCGACTCGGTTGCTTCTCTTGGCGCACCCCCTTGGCCTTTTATAGCCTAGCCTGCGCGCCCATCTCGCGTCCATGCCGTGTACGTGCCGCATGCGCGCACCGACCTGTCCCGCCAGGCTGGCCGCCTGCCTGCCTGGCGCTCGCCAAGCTGGACCACGTGCCAACTCCGCTTGCCTGCCTGCGCGCACCTTGGCCCACTGTACGCGTGCATCGTGCGTGCAATCTGGCGCGCTGCCCCTTGGTAGCGCCCTTGCCTGATCTGGAAGTCTGCGCGCACCCCCGCGTGCCTTGGATGGTCTCGTGCGCACGCACTGTGCCTTGCTGCGAGTGCCTGCTGCTGCAACATCCGACCAACCTCACCCTTGGGTTGGCTGCGATGTCCAGTTGCTCCCTTGGCCTGCGCTCAACCCCCTTGGTGTGCGCTCAACTTCAGATGACTCCCGACTCGATTGCCCCTCTTGGCATGCCCCCTTGGCCTTTTATAGCCTGACCGTGCACACCCATCCCACGTCCAGGCCGTGTGCGTGCCGCGCGTGCATCGACCTGGGCGCCCGTCAGGCTGGGCAAGCACGTCTAACCCGTATTCGCACAGCGTGGGCACCTGTGCATCGTGTGGGCGCCTACGCGTCGCATGCTCACCTAGGCACCCACCAGGTTGCCCGCTTGCCAGCCTGGGCACCCACCAGGTTGTGCTCGTGCTAGGTTGGGCCGCGCGCCAACTCCATGTCCGGCCTGCGTCTGGTCCACATCACGTGCACCAACCTCCAAAAAATTTGGGATGTGGCTCTACTCCGTCCGCTCAGGCGTGCACGCACCTACGCTCGCCGATCTGCCATGCGCGTGCCACCCATCTCTGGAGCTCGGCCCTCATATATCCGACTGTGCGCACCTACGAATGGCTGCACGCACACCTGCTCGCACCCCTGCGTGTGCCCACGCCATGTTATCGCACACGCCCGTTGCCCTGCGCTGCCCCTGCGCGCACGCAACGCTCCCTTGCACCAGGTTGTTGTGTGCTTGGCTCGGCCTGCACATGCCCTTGTAGCGTGCAGTGATGTTATGGCTATAACACTCAATATTATGGCAGGGCCTCCAGCAATCTGCCACCCAGGGGCGCTGCAGACCTGAGCAGCATTGCAGCCTGGTCTCGCTGTAACAAATCTTCCCCCTGCTGAAATCTCGACGCCCTCGTCGAGTGATGCCGGAGGTACTCCATAGAAAATTCGGCCTCCTGCCAGATGTAAATATGTCCACCGAACTCCGCTGCGTCACGCCCGTTCCTCTTGCTCACGTGCCTCCTGCGCACGCCGATGGACCTTCAAATGCCCCCGCATCTGGCTCACACACACACCTTGTGTGCTGAATTTCTGACCGAAGAACTCATCCTCTACGCCCCTGCGCCACCAACCTTGCATTGTGCTCACTGCCTCCCGCGCACACCTCTCCTGTGCATCGCACACGCCCCTGTGTGCACCAACTGAAGCTCGGGCCAGGCTGCCGACCTCCCTTGCACAGCATTCGGTACTATGTCACGCGTCGACGGCGTTGCAGTAAACACTGTCGTGCCCAGGCGCCCCTCACCTAGGCTGTGCTTTGCTCATCCCGCTCGGCACAATGTTGCACACCTCCTGTGCTCTCGGCTCCATGAAGTCTTCGATCTCTTGGAGTTCGTTTCTTGCCCGCTGCGCCTCCGCTGCAGGCCTCCTCTGTGTGCGTGCTGGCGCCCCTTGCGCCTCCCTATGCACTCGTGCAGCACCCGCGCACCGTCAATGCTGGTGGTGAGGTGCCCCGCCGTGGCCCTTCTTATGGCACCGATCTCCTTTGATCGCTGGCACAAAACAAGGGCTCGCCTCATCCCCAATCATCATGCCATGGAGGTGTGGCATTATCGCAACCTTTCCATTGCAAAAGAACTCAATGCCTAGCACCAAATCAAAGTCATCGATGGGGATTACTGTCATGCTGCATCTCCCGGTCCATGCGCCTACCCTTAATGTAGTCATGGTTCGACCATAGGACTCCACCACCTTGGAGTCAGCACGCTTCACCTGGCAAGGATTGGAGAGCTCTCCCAACCCCAACTTGTGCGCCACCCCTTGGCGCATGAAGTTGTGCATTGCGCCAATGTCCACCATGACCCTCAGGTCATGGCCATTGACCGGGTCATCATGTGCATCAAGTCTTGATCCTCTGTGGTAATGGCATATATGCACTACAATGGGCTCAACCTTGCTAGTTCATCCCCCGAAGTCTCGGATTCTTTGTCCTCCTGATTGGTGATGGCATTCATCATCGTTCTCTTTGGAGTGTCCCTCGCCATATGTGGCCCTCCACATATGAAGCAACCTTCGAAACTCCTTTGCTTGCTCCTGGGCCTTGCTTCAGCTTTCCCTACATCCTCCTTCTTCCCGCCTCCTTAGTTTCTTGGCGGTGAGGCACTCTTCTACCTTGTCCTCCCTTAGGTGCTCCCTCCCGGGGTGTCCCCACGGAAGTCCACCAGTGCTTCCGTGGTGGCTATGGCAGAGGGGATATCCCTTACCCCCTTTCTTCGAAGCTCGGCCCAAGCCCACCCCTACAAGCCTACGAGAAAGTTGAATGGTCGATCCTCCTCGTCTATGGTAGGAACATCAAGAAGCAGCGTCTTGAATTCCTTCGTGTACTCCATGATGCTCTTGGTATGCCATAGCTTCCTTAAATTGTCCTTGGTAACCCAGTTGGTGTTGCAGGGTAGGAATTGCTCCCTCAATTCATGTTTGAAGACTTTCCATGAGATGACTCTTGACCACCCAATGTTGGCTCCCTTGGCACACTTCATCAGCCACCAAAGTTTGGCATCCCCTTCCAAGAACATAGAGGCCCAATCCACCTAATCAGCCTTGGGAATCTTCAATGCCCAAAAGTAGAGATCTAGATCCCAGATGAAGTTCTCGACTTCTCATGCACTCCTGGCCCCTCCAAAGGTCTTTGGGTCGGGCACCTTGTCGGACCCAGAAGCCTTTGCAACCGAGGCTACCTCGTTGGAGATGATTCCCGCATCATCTGACGAAGACGCATGACTTCTTCCTCTAAGTCATGCGATCGTGCTTCCAACCTCTCCACCATCGCTAAGTCCGAGCATTGTTGTTGCTCATGCTTGGCTTGCAAATCGCGCACCAAGTCTTCATGTGCACTGAGCATCTTCACCTATGACGTCTGCATCTCTGCATGCGATGTCTGCAACTTCGATAGACGTGTCGCCTGCTCAGCGCACTATGCTACCAGATTAGCTATGGTTGCATTGCCTAGGTTCCCCATCATGCCTTCGAGACGCGTCATGCGTTTAGACACCGTCACCATCTTTGCTTGTTGTTATAGATCCGCAGCGGAGCCAGGGCACTGATACCTTATTGTCACCGGGACAAGGGAAGAACTTTTCACCCCGCTGATGACCAGCGTCAAGGACCCTTCCTTGACTAGCCTACCCAATTACAATACTTTTCCCATACCCTTGCACAGTACAAAACAAAGCAAAGACAATAATTACGGGAAGAAAAGGCTCCCCAACCAAATCAAACCCTTTATTGACTTGGAAACAATGATGGCCTTAGGCCGACACTCCTCTCATCTCTACAAGCGCTCACAAATGTCCCTAACTCAAAAGCAAAACACCCAAGGCAAAAACCCGTGAACCTCACCGAGGCCCACTGTACGCATGCGCCGTGCGTGCAATTTGGCGCACACCCCTATGTGCCTTGGACGGCCCAGTGCACGCACGCTGCGCCCTGCTGCGCGCACCTACTGCTGCAGCGTCCGGCCAACCTCACCGTTGGATTGGCTGTGATGTCTGGCTGCTCCCTTGGCCTGCGCTCAACCCCCTTGGCATGCGCTCATCTTCAGATGGCTCCCGACTCGGTTGCTTCTCTTGGCGCACCCCCTTGGCCTTTTATAGCCTAGCCGTGCACGCCCATCTCGCGTCCATGCCGTGTACGTGCCGCATGCGCGCACCGACCTGTCCCGCCAGGCTGGCCGCCTGCCTGCCTGGGCGCTCGCCAAGCTGGACCACGTGCCAACTCCGCTTGCCTGCCTGCGCGCACCTTGGCCCACTGTACGCGTGCATCGTGCGTGCAATCTGGCGCGCTGCCCCTTGGTAGCGCCCATGCCTGATCTGAAAGTCTGCGCGCACCCCCACGTGCCTTGGATGGTCTCGTGCGCACGCACTGTGCCTTGCTGCGAGTGCCTGCTGCTGCAACATCCGACCAACCTCACCCTTGGGTTGGCTGCGATGTCCAGTTGCTCCCTTGGCCTGCGCTCAACCCCCTTGGTGTGCGCTCAACTTCAGATGACTCCCGACTCGATTGCCCCTCTTGGCATGCCCCCTTGGCCTTTTATAGCCTGACCGTGCACACCCATCCCACGTCCAGCCGTGTGCGTGCCGCGCGTGCATCGACCTGGGCACCCGTCAGGCTGGGCAAGCACGTCTAACCCGTGTTCGCACAACGTGGGCACCTGTGCGTCGCGTGGGCGCCTACGCATCGCATGCTCACCTAGGCACCCACCAGGTTGCCCGCTTGCCAGCCTGGGTGCCCAATAGGTTGTGCTCGTGCTAGGTTGGGCCGCGTGCCAACTCCATGTCCGGCCTGCGTCTGGTCCACGTCACGTGCACCAACCTCCAAAAAATTTGGGATGTGGCTCTACTCCGTCCGCTCAGGCGTGCACGCACCTACGCTCGCCGATCTGCCGTGCGCGTGCCACCCATCTCTGGAGCTCGGCCCTCATGCATCCGACTGTGCGCACCTGCGCATGGCTGCACGCACACCTGCTCGCACCCCTGCGCGCCCACGCCATGTTATCGCACACGCCCGAGCCCTGCGCCGCCCCTGCGCGCACGCAACGCTCCCATGCACCAGGTTGTCTGTGTGCTTGGCTCGGCCTGCACATGCCCCTGTAGCGTGCAGTGATGCTATGGCTATAACACTCAATATTATGGCAGGGCCTCCAGCAATCTGCCACCCCAGGGGCGCTGCAGACCTGAGCAGCATTGCAGCCTGGTCTCGCTGTAACAAATCTTCCCCCCGCTGAAATCTCGACGCCCTCGTCGAGTGATGCCGGAGTACTCCATAGAAAATTCGGCCTCCTGCCAGATGTAAACATGTCCACCGATTCCGCTGTGTTATGCCCGTTCCTCTTGCTCACGTGCCTCCTGCGCACGCTGATGGACCTTCAAATGCCCCCACGTCTGGCTCACACACACACCTTGTGTCTTGAATTTCTGACCGAAGAACTCATCCTCTACGCCCCTGCGCCACCAACCTTGCGTTGTGCTCACTGCCTCCTGCGCACACCTCTCCTGTGCATCGCACACGCCCCTGTGTGCACCAACTGATGCTCGGGCCAGGCCGCCGACCTCCCTTGCACAGCATTCGGTACTATGTCACGCATCGACGGCGTTGCAGTAAACACTGTCATGCCCAGGCGCCCCTCGCCTAGGCTGTGCTTTGCTCATCCTGCTCGGCACAATGTTGCACACCTCCTGTGCGCTCGGCTCCATGAAGTCTTCCATCTCTTGGAGTTCGTTTCTTGCCCACCGCGCCTCCGCTACAGGCCTCCTCTGTGTGCGTGCTGGCGCCCCTTGCGCCTCCCTTGCACTCGTGCAGCACCCCGCGCTCCGTCAATGCTGGTGGTGAGGTGCCCCGCCGTGGCCCTTCTTATGGCACCGATCTCCTTTGATCGCTGGCACAAAACAAGGGCTCGCCTCATCGCAATCATCATGCCATGGAGGTGTGGCATTATCGCGACCTTTGCATTGCAAAAGAACTCAATGCCTAGCACCAAATCAAAGTCATCGATGGGGATTACTGTCATGCTGCATCTCCCGGTCTATGCGCCTACCCTTAATGTAGTCATGGTTCGACCATAGGACTCCACCACCTTGGAGTCAGCAAGCTTCACCTGGCAAGGATTGGAGAGCTCTCCCAACCCCAACTTGCGCGCCACCCCTTGGCGCATGAAGTTGTGCATTGCGCCAATGTCCACCATGACCCTCAGGTCATGGCCATTGACCCGGGTCATCATGTGCATCAAGTCTTGATCCTCTGTGGTAATGGCATGTATGCACTACAATGGGCTCAACCTTGCTAGTTCATCCCCCGAAGTCTCGGATTCTTTGTCCTCCTGATTGGTGATGGCATTCATCATCGTTCTCTTTGGAGTGTCCCTCGCCATATATGGCCCTCCACATATGAAGCAACCTTCGAAACTCCTTTGCTTGCTCTGGCCTTGCTTCAGCTTTCCCTACATCCTCCTTCATCCCGCCTCCTTAGTTTCTTGGTGGTGAGGCACTCTTCCACCTTGTCCTCCCTTAGGTTCTCCCTCCGAGGTGTCCCCAGGTAGTCACCAGTGCTTCCGTGGTGGCTATGGCAGAGGGGATATCCCTTACCCCCTTTCTTCGAAGCTCGGCCCAAGTCCACCCCTACAAGCCTACGAGAAAGTTGAACAGTCAATCCTCCTCGTCTATGGTAGGAACATCAAGAAGCAGCGTCTTGAATTCCTTCGTGTACTCCCTGATGCTCTTGGTATGCCATAGCTTTCCTTAAATTGTCCTTGGTAACCCAGTTGGTGTTGCAGGGCAGGAATTGCTCCCTCAATTCATGTTTGAAGACTTTCCATGAGATGACTCTTGACCGCCCAATGTTGGCTCCCTTGGCACACTTCATCCGCCACCAAAGTTTGGCATCCCCTTCCAAGAACATAGAGGCCCAATCCACCTGATCAGCCTTAGGAATCTTCAATGCCCAAAAGTAGAGATCTAGATCCCAGATGAAGTTCTCGACTTCTCTTGCATTCCTGGCCCCTCCAAAGGTCTTTGGGTCGGGCACCTTGTCGGACCCAGAAGCCTTTGCAACCGAGGCTACCTCGGTTGGAGATGATTCCCGCAACATCTGACGAAGACGCATGACTTCTTCCTCTAAGTCATGCGACCGTGCTTCCAACCTCTCCACCATCGCTAAGTCCAAGCATTGTTGTTGCTCATGCTTGGCTTGCAAATCGCGCACCAAGTCTTCATGTGCACTGAGCATCTTCACCTATGATGTCTGCAACTTCGATAGACGTGTTGCCTGCTCAGTGCACTATGCTACCAGATTAGCTATGGTTGCATTGCCTAGGTTCCCCATCATGCCTTCGAGACGCATCACGCGTTCAGACACCGTCCCCATCTTTGCTTGTTGTTATAGATCCGCAGCGAAGCCAGGGCTCTGATACCTTATTGTCACCGGGACAAGGGAAGAACTTTTCCCCCCGCTGATGACCAGCGTCAAGGACCCTTCCTTGACCAGCCTACCCAATTACAATACTTTTCCCAGACCCCTGCACAGTACAAAACAAAGCAAAGACAATAATTATGGGAAGAAAAGGCTCCCCAACCAAATCAAACCCTTTATTGACTTGGAAACAATGATGGCCTTAGGCCGACACTCCTCTCATCTCTACAAGAGCTCACAAATGTCCCTAACTCAAAAGCAAAACACCCAAGGCAAAAACCCGTGAACATCATCGAGGCCCACTGTACGCACATGCCGTGCATGCAATTTGGTGTGCACCCTACGTGCCTTGGACGGCCCAGTGCACGCACGCTGCGCCCTGCTGCGCGCGCCTGCTGTTGCTGCGTCCGGCCAACCTCACCGTTGGATTGGCTGTGATGTCTGGCTGCTCCCTTGGCCTGCGCTCAACCCCCTTGGCATGCGCTCATCTTCAGATGGCTCCGACTCGGTTGCTTCTCTTGGCGCACCCCCTTGGCCTTTTATAGCCTAGCAGTGCGCTCCCATCTCGCGTCCATGCCGTGTACGTACCGCATGCGCGCACCAACCTGTCCCGCCAGGCTGGCCATGCCTGCCTGGGCGCTCGCCAGGCTGGACCATGCGCCAACTCCGTGTTCAGCCCGCGTCTAGTCGCATCGCGCACACATGCCTGTCACGTGCACCGACCTCCAAAAAAATCCGGGATGCTGCTCTACTCCATCCACTTGGGCGTGCGCGCTCTCCTGCTGGCACGCGCTACGCCTATGCCCTTCGTGAAAGGATCCCAAGCGAAGACCATGGCCTACACGGCCACGATGGGGAGGAGAAGTTGCGAGATGCGGCCCCAGTAACAGGCGGCAGCGCTACCATGTAGGGCGGCGGATGGCGACGAGATCAAGTGCATTATGGAGATATCTTCAGAGATTGATTTCCTTGTGGGGAGTGATTGAATAAATCATATCTTCTAGATTTAGGATGTTTCTCCTAAACTCTAGAAGGTGATTGAATAAATCATATCTTCTAATTTAGGATGTTTCTCCTAAATTCTAGAAGGTGATTGAATAAATCATATCTTCTAGATTTAGGATGTTTCTCCTAAACTCTAGAAGATTAGTTTCCCTTTCAGTTAAGTTGTTTTAGGCATGTATCATCAAATCTCCTTGATTCTAGAATTGTTTCCTTAGAATCTTGAAGATTAGATTTGATTTGATTGGGAAGATTAGTTTCCTTTTCAGTTAAGTTGTTTTAGGCATGTATTGTCAAATCTCCTTGATTCTAGGAATTGTTTTGAATTGTTTCCTTAGAATCTTGAAGATTTGATTGGGTTGGTAGGATTTTGTAAGCTCCTGAGGATGCCTATATAAGCACTCCTCAGGAGCAATAGGAAAAGGGGGAGAGAGTTGTGTTTTGTAAGCCTAGAGAGCTTATGAATGTTGGCCAGACATAGGCACGTTTATGCCAGTAAACTTGGGGGCTGATAACCTCTTAAGTTTGGGCGTGCTTGGGCTAATAACCCTTGTACGAGTGTTCTTGTGTTCTGGTGGTTCGAAGGACTAATAATCCTGAGACCACGTTCTTCGTAATAACAATGAGGCATTCTTCATTTCTTGTGTGTTAGATCCTAATTACCACGCTCGTGTGTTACTGGAAATGGTTCGGGAGGATCGATTGTGGTGTTGGAGCGGATTGCACGGAGGAGTTGGTGAATGTTTTGGAGTCCTTGATCGGGGACCCTAACAAATTGGTGCTTTCATTGAGATTAGTTGCTTGAAGATCTCTACGCTTCAAGCAGGGTAATCACGAGCAAACCTTACTTTGATTCTCTTCATTGAGATTGTTATAGTTAGAAGTTGTTTGTTCTGTTTGTTCTTGTTGGAGTTATTATTTGAGGTGGGGGTTAGATTGTTATAGCTAGAAGTTGTTTGTTCTTGTTGGAGTTATTATTTGAGGTGGGGGTTAGATTGTTATAGTTAGAAGTTGTTTGTTCTTGTTGGAGTTATTATTTGAGTCGGGGTTCGATCTTCTTCTGGAGAGAACCCAAGGTAGGAAGTTGTCCGTGCAAAGTTCTTCGTGGGAGGGGGTTTGATCTTCATTTTGGAGAGAACCCAAGGTTGGACTTGTTGTTGCAGCCCATATTCCAATGGAGGCCGGATCAAGTACATTTCCATCCAACCGAGACCGCTTTGAAGCTTTGGAGTCATCCACTCTTTGGATGAAGGAGCAGATGGCGAAGACTACCACCAACATGACTCATATGCAAGGAGCCATCACTTCCGTCACTAATGCTACGGAGGAGAACATGAAGGCGGTGGAAGGCATGAGACGAGACTTGCAAGCAATATTGGCAAGACTTGAAGGAGGAGCGAATGGGGCCAACCGTGGACAAACCCCAAGGGTGGAAGAGGAGCAACTCATTGATGGGAGGGAAACTCACATTTCTAAGTCCACAAGGGGAGAGCCTAGACCAAGGCAACCTCTTAGATTGGGCGGGCGTGTGGAGAATGAGCATGAGGTAGTGGAAAGGTGGCTGCGAGAGGAGGAGTCTGACCGTGATGTTGATAACCATGCAAGGACGGAGGAAAGACTCGGTGGGAGTCGGTATGGGGAAGAAATGCCCTATGGCCGGATCCATGAAGATGCTAGAAGACATGAGAGACCGAGAAGAGACCACCACTATCATAATGAAGATGAAGAAAATCGGTTTAACCACCGAGGACCTAGAAGGCCACATTACCGTGGAGGTGACTATGAAGATGATGATGGAAATCGGTTTAACAACCGAGGACTAAGAAGACCAAAAATTGACTTCCCTAAGTTCAATGGTGGTGACCCTCATGAGTGGCTTGATAAGGCGGACCACTATTTTCATATATATGAAGAACCAAGGACAGAAAGAGTGGCCACAGCATGTTTCTTCCTTGATGGGAAGGCAAGCAAATGGTGGAGATGGATACGGGCCCAATATGAGAAGGAAGGAAGAAGGCTCGGGTGGACGGCATTCGAGAGGGAGCTGCTTATGCAATTTGGGCCTTCGCCCATTATCAACCATCATGGCCAGCTGGCTAAGCTCAAGCAAGATGGCAAGGTGCATGCGTATGTGGAGGAATTTCGACAACTCCAAACCTTGGTGAGGGGTTGGTCTGAGGAGGCACTTATCGGCACTTTCGTGGATGGTCTAAAACCATGGATTGCCAAGGAACTCAAGTTGAAGTAGCCCACTAGGCTGCAAGAAGCAATGAGGATGGCTGAAATCCTTGAAGAAAGTCATCACTTCGAGAAAAGACACGTCAAGGACCAAGTGGCTAACAAGGTTTATAAACCGTTGTATTCCACGGGGTCTTGGAAAGGAAAGGAGGGGACTACGGGAGATTCAAGGAGCAAAGGGAAGGAAGTCAAGAAGCTTAGTCGTGAGGAGCTTGATGAGTACATAAAGAAGGGCTTATGCTTCAAATGTGGTGAAAAGTGGAGCCGTGATCACCAATGCAAGAAAGCCAAGGTCATGTGTATGATCGAGATAGAGGAGGAGCAATTGGGGGAGACAAGTGAGGAAGAGCACGGGCATGAGGAGTCCTCTAGCGATGAGGAAAGTGAGGAAGCCAAGTTGAGCCTCAATGCCATGTCCGATGTACAAAAGCCCTCAACCATGCGACTTATGGCTTGGGTTGGCAAGCATGAAATGACATTATTGGTGGATAGTGGGTCTACCCACAACTTCATCAATTCCCGCGTCCTTTCTAAGGTGGGATTGCATGGGAAGAAGTAGAGCCATTCGATGTGAAGGTGGCAAACGGGAAAAAGCTAAGGTGCGAGATGGTAGTGCGAACCGTGAAGATGAATGTCCAAGGTGTCCGTATAGCGGCTGATCTTCACGTACTCTCATTGGTGGGGCTAGATGTTGTCTTGGGCAATGCATGGCTAAGAGGCATTGGCAAGGTCGTCACCGACTATGAGAAGATGACTATGGAGTTCAAGCTTGGAGGGAAGAAGAGGACGTGGACAGCTCTGGCATCAAAAGAGCCAAGGCCTTGCGAGGCCAATGTGTTTGAAAAACTATGCAAGGGTGGGGCTCATTGCTTCGCCATAGTGATGGGCCAAAACCGAGGAGATGAAGGGCAAGAAGAGAAGTATAGTGATAGAAATGAGGAGCTGCCCCAAGGTGTGAAGACAGTTTTAGAAAGACACAAGAAAGTATTGGAGGTACCTACTTCATTACCACCAAGTAGGGAATTTGATCATCGCATTGTGCTGAAAGATGCAAGCAAACCGGTGAATGTGCCACCATACCGGTATGCTCACTTTCAAAAGGGTGAGATCGAAAGACAAGTGAAGGAGATGTTGGCTAGTGGCTTGATTCGACCAAGCACTAGTCCCTTTTCATCACCGGTGTTGCTGGTGAGGAAGAAGGATGGAAGTTGGCGTTTTTGCATCGACTACCGAGCATTGAATGAGGCAACAGTGAGGGACAGATTTCCATACCAACAGTGGACGAGATGCTTGATGAGTTGCATGGGGCTCATGTGTTCACCAAGCTAGATTTAAGGGCCGGATACCATCAAATCCGGATGAAAGAGGAAGATACCCACAAGACGGCATTTAGGACTCATTCCGGCCACTATGAGTACCTAGTGATGCCTTTTGGGCTATGCAATGCCCCCTCAACTTTCCAAGCGGCTATGAATGCCATATTTAAGCCATTATTGAGGAAGTTTATATTAGTATTCTTCGATAACATCTTGGTGTACTCGAAGAATGTGGAGGAACACTTGAAGCAATTGGAGCGAGTATTGATGATCTTGAAGGAGCACCACTTCTTCATCAAGGCTTCCAAATGCGCCTTTATGCAAGAAGAGCTGGAGTACCTTGGCCACATCATATCGGGCCAAGGAGTAAAAGTGGACCAGCGGAAGGTGGAAGCTATGGTGGATTGGCCCTTACCCAAGGATGTGTCGGCTCTACGAGGATTCCTTGGTTTGACGGGCTACTATCGAATGTTCGTGCAAGGCTATGGATTGATAGCCAAGCCACTTACCTCCATGCTAAAAAAGGAGGGCTTCGAGTGGACCGAAGATGGAAGAAGAGCTTTTGAGAACTTGAAGAGAGCCATGACCAAGACACCCGTCGGCCTTGCCCGACTTCAAGAAACCATTTGAAGTATATACTGATGCAAGTGGAGAAGGGATTGGGGCGGTACTAGCTCAAGAAAGGAGGCCCATAGCTTATATCTCCAAGGCCTTAGGGCCAATGAAGAAAGCATGGAGCACTTATGCAAGAGAAATGTTGGCGGTTGTGCATGCGGTGAAGGTGTGGAGACCTTACCTCTTGGGAAGAAAGTTCACTATAGTGACCGATCAACAAGCATTAAGACACTTGCTAGAACAAAAGATCATGATGCCAAAGCAACAGAAGTTTCTTGTGAAGCTTCTGGGATTCGAGTATGACATTATATATCAGCCCGGCAAGGAGAATAAGGTGGCTGATGCGTTGTCAAGGAAGGAGGGAAGTCCAATGATGTGGACTTTGTATGAAGATGAGGCTGAACATATGGCCTTGAGTGGAGCTGAATGGAGGATATGGGACAAGCTTAGAGAGGCTGTGGAGTTGGATGCAAGGTCTCAAGAGATCATAGAGAAGCTTGAGAGTCCATGTAATGGGGTGATCGGATTCAAATGGCGTGATGGGCTTATCTACTACAAGTCCTATGTCTATGTGCCCGACGTACCAAACCTGAGGAAGGAGATTCTCACTCACTTCGACCATAGCAAAGAAGGTGGTCATTCGGGATGGCTTAGGACCTATATAAGGATCAAGCATTTCTTCTATTGGGAGGGCCTAAAGAGAAGTGTGAAGAAGTGGGTGGCGGAATGTGACGTGTGTCAAAAGGTCAAACATGATACGAAGGCCCCTACAGGTCTCTTACAGCCCTTACCCATACCGGAAGCTATATGGGAAGACTTGTCCATGGATTTTGTAGAGGGCTTGCCCGCAAGTCAAGGGTACGAAGTGATCTTGGTGGTCGTAGATCGCTTAAGTAAGTATGCTCACTTCATACCCCTTAAGCATCCATTTACAATGAAGAGTGTGGCTAAGGCCTTTGTGGACAACGTGGTAAAGCTCCATGGTTTCCCTAGAACCATTGTTACGGATCGGGATCGGGTGTTCATGAGCTCCTTTTGGAAGGAAGTGTTTACACTGCAAGGGAGCAAAATGAAGACAAGTTCTTCATACCATCCGCAGACCGATGGCCAAACAGAGGTGGTCAACCGTACATTAGAACAATACTTGAGATGCTATTGCCATGATGAGCAAGCAAGGTGGATGGACTACATGTCATGGGCGGAATATTGGTATAATACAACATACCACTCTTCCATCACACTTAGCCCATTTGAAGTGGTGTATGGAAGGAAGCCTCCTACCTTGGTGGCTTATGAGAGGGGTACGGCTAAGAATGCGGAAGTGGAGGAAGCCTTGATCACTAGAGACGAGATACTAGCCAAGGCAAAGAGGGAGCTTAAGAAGGCCCAATCGAGCATGAAGAAATATTATGATAAAAGGAGAAGGCTAGAAGGGTTTGAGCCCGGGGACTTTGTGTACTTGAAGCTTCAACCCTATGGCCAAAAGACAATGAAGAGAAAGGCAAGCTACAAGCTAGAGAAAAGGTACTATGGACCATTTAAAGTGGCTGCCCGTGTCGGAGAAGTTGCGTATCGGCTGGAATTACCACCAACCTCAAGACTTCATCCAGTGTTTCATGTGTCTCTCTTCAAGANCTGGGAACTTTGTGTACTTGAAGCTTCAACCCTATGGCCAAAAGACAATGAAGAGAAAGGCAAGCTACAAGCTAGAGAAAAGGTACTATGGACCATTTAAAGTGGCTGCCCATGTCGGAGAAGTTGCGTATCAGCTGGAATTACCACCAACCTCAAGACTTCATCCAGTGTTTCATGTGTCTCTCCTCAAGAGACGAGTTGGGGATCCTAGCTTGATTGTAGAGGAATTGCCTTCCTTCAATGAGGAAGGTAGAATGCTACTACAGCCCACAACGATTCTTGAATACAAAATGGTGCCACGTGGGAGGATTAGAAGGAAGATCTGGAGAGTATTGGTGCAATGAAGAGGGCTACCTAGAGAGGAAGCAACCTGGGAGGATTATGATGACATAGACTTAAGGTTCCCATAATTTACCCTTGAGGACAAGGGTACAATTAATGGAAGGGGGAATGAAAGGATCCCAAGCGAAGACCATGGCCTACACGGCCACGACGGGGAGGATAAGTTGCAAGATGCGGCCCCAGTGACAGGCGGCAGTGCCACCATGTAGGGCGGCGGACGGCATTGGATTGAATATCTTCAGAGATTGATTTCCTTGTGGGGAGTGATTGAATAAATCATATATTCTAGATTTAGGATGTTTCTCTTAAACTCTAGAAGGTGATTGAATAAATCATATCTTCTAGATTTAGGATGTTTCTCCTAAACTCTAGAAGGTGATTGAATAAATCATATCTTCTAGATTTAGTATGTTTCTCCTAAACTCTAGAAGATTAGTTTCCCTTTCAGTTAAGTTGTTTTAGGCATGTATCGTCAAATTTCCTTGATTCTAGGAATTGTTTCGAATTGTTTCCTTAGAATCTTGAAGATTTGATCTAGATTTGATTTGATTGGAAGATTAGTTTCGTTTTCAGTTAAGTTGTTTTAGGCATGTATCATCAAATCTCCTTGATTCTAGGAATTGTTTCGAATTGTTTCCTTAGAATCTTGAAGATTTGATCTAAATTTGATTTGATTGGGTTGGTAGGATTTTGTAAGCTCCTGAGGATGCCTATATAAGCACTCCTCAAGAGCAATAGGGGAGGGGAGTTGTGTTTTATAAGCTTAGAGAGCTTATGAATGTTGGCCAGAGACACGTTTATGCCAGCATTCTTCATTTCTTGTGTGTTAGATCCTAATTACCATGCTCGTGTGTTACGTTGGTTAATGTTTTGAAGTCTTTGACCGAAACCCTAACATGACACCTGGTCTCTCCCAGCACCAAGCTGGTCACCGCTCTCTCTCTCTGGCGGTCGATCGATCGATTTATATATTAGAAGATCATCCCTCCGTCTCCTCTCATCTCCTGATCTCCTCTCCAACCTCAAGGACCAAAGAAATGGCCAGCAGAAGAGCTTCCTCATTGTCTCTTCTCTGCTTGTCCTTCATGGCCCTCACCTCCTCCTGTTCTTCTCTAGATCCAGAGGCGGCGAGGAGCCACAGAGAGGAAGCGGTCCAAAAGGCACGCGACGCGCTTGCGAGCGCCACCAAGTGGGCCTCGGCCTCGATGGACTCGGATAGAGACGCTCGTCATGAGGCATATGAGGAAATGGCATTGGCCGACTGCACCGAGCTCTACCGGGACAGTGAAGAGAATCTCCGGCGGCTGACGGGGGATTACGAGCTGGCCGACGCTCGCACATGGCTGAGCGGGGCGATGACCGCGCATTCCACGTGCATTGAAGGGCTGCGGCAGAGGAATGCGTCGGTGTCGCCGTCGCCGTCGGCGAGGGATGTGAGGGCTTTGCTGCGGCAGGCATTGGCGTTGCACGCACCGCCGGCTGGCCTGGAGAACGTCGGTGAGTAGCATTACTGCGACACGTACCCTTCCTTGCCCTCCAGAAAGCTCCAAAACCAAACCATTATTCCGCCCACAGCGAGCGTGCACGACGTCTTCTCATTAAATCCTCCTGTTTTGCGTTGATTAGAGTGTCTGGTTGCATCTCTAAAGCACTGGTCGGTATATATTTAAGCGGCTGAAGGTGAATTCGCCCTCTCCAAGTCGTGTCCTCTTTTCTTTTGGATCTTGGCTGCCAAGTGGACGGCTCCATGAATTGGATGAGTACATGATCTAATGAATTGCAAGTCGTAGGAACTGTTCCATGGATCATAACACGCGTAATTAATTCGATGCTATCAGAATTTTATCTCAGTCCGAGGGAAATGAGCTCCAATCCATCCGGGCGGCGTCTTCAAACTTTGTTACGGCTCATCCCGAACAGGGTCGGGCGACTTCAAACTTCAGCCAGATTTAGGCTGTTTGATAGCTTTTTGGCTATCCCGGATAAATGTATAGAATAGTATTTATCTAGGAATAGCTGAGGGGATAAGCACCTTTTTAAAATTATCACTCTGCCATCAAGGGATAACTTTAGTTATTCCTGGGTTCCCTAGGGAATAAGTTCAGAAGATAACCCATGATTAAACATGGGTTATCCCCTTAGTTAAACTTTTTCAGCACTATCTCTAGCTATAGCATTTGAGGATAAGAAGATATCAAGGGGATGTCTCCCCTTATCCACCGTATCAAACACAGCCTTAGAGTAAATTTAGGAGAAAACCGAGAAAAGGATAAGGTTATTGTTTTTTTAATAAAAATTAGACCGTTATTATGTATTATAACTTGATAAATTGTATTTTTTTAAAGATAATTTTAGAGAGAGGATTTGGTGGGCAAAAACTAACCCCCATGCCATGTTGCCATCCCTACTGTCCATGAGATGGTCCTCTAATATGGATTAATTAACAATAAAATATTGTCTAAATTCACATCATTTTCCTGGTTGTTTGATGCTGTAGCAACATTGCTCTCCTCAAGGAGGGAGAGCTATTGTGTGATGTCTGTGGCATCACAAATACTGGTGTACGCAATGAATGAAACAAACATCATGTGGCTGGTTTCATGTGCCCTCTCTTCGACTCTTCCAAAACATAGACATTTTTGTTATTTCGAACCATTGCAAAATAATTGATGTTATAATTGTATTTTTCTTAGAGGTTCTAGCCTGGTGCCGAATGTGTTCTACTACCAATTTTTATGGACTAAAACTCATTTCACTGCTTGCTTTCAGACCAATCCAATCATTGGTGGTCTGATTGGAACGAGACCGCCCTTGATGATGCTGGACTGCTGGTATCGTGGGACTCATCCAAGCAAAGTGCAGACATTGTCGTAGCCCAGGATGGTTCAGGAAACTACAAGACCATCAATGAAGCAGTGGACGCACTCAAGCAACAGAAGCAGCAGCAGCAGCAGCAGGGGGAAAGCAGGGTGGTAATCTACGTCAAATCAGGGGTATACAACGAATACGTCAATATAGGTAGGAAACTGACGAACGTAATGTTCGTCGGAGATGGCATCGACAAGACCATCGTCACCGGCGACCACAGCGTCGCTGGTGGTTACACCACCTTCCGTTCAGCCACCTTTGGTAAGTTAACAAGAAATTAAATTGTAACAAGCGGCTAGGTCATCATCTTAATTAAGACTCACCGATACATTTCCTTGTAGGTGTGAGAGGTGACAACTTCTGGGCAAGGGACATGACCTTCGAGAACACCGCCGGCCCCGAGAAACATCAGGCCGTCGCCCTGAGGGTGGACTCCGACCACTCGGTATTTTATAGATGCAGTTTCAAAGGATATCAGGACACCATTTTCTTGTTCTCGCAGAGGCAGTTCTACCGAGAATGCCAGATTTACGGCACCATAGATTTCATCTTTGGCAATGCTGCAGTGGTGCTTCAAAACTGTGACATCTTTGTGAGGAAGCCAATGTGGCACCAGGCCAACATGATCACAGCCCAGGGAAGAGATAACGAGAACCAGAACACCGGCATCTCGGTCCATGCATCTCGAGTGAGACCTGCACCAGAGTTTGAAGAGGTTAAGGGATCATTCAAGAGCTATCTCGGGAGGCCGTGGCAGAAGTACTCGAGGACGGTGTTCTTGAAGACAGACCTCGATAGTTTGATAGATCCGGAAGGGTGGGCAAAGTGGCGAGGAGATTTCGCACTTGATACCTTATACTACGCAGAGTACATGAACACCGGTGACGGTGCTGATACGGGGAAGAGGGTGAGTTGGCCCGGATTTCATGTCCTGGGCGACGCCGGTGAGGCTGCTCCGTTTGCTGTTGAGAACTTTATAGAGGGGCAGTCATGGATCCCAGAGAGTGGTGTGCCCTTCTGGACTGGAGTTTAAACCGATCGAAGTACAGCTCTTGTATCAGAACTTGCAAGTAGGCATCTGAAAATGTATCTATCTAAAGTGATCTCCCGTATGCGTTGTATTATTTGCGCATGTATCATATTGTGATGATAAAAGTTTGGCGACCAACTGTTGCCAAAGGCACCTTCATTGCTCTCCCTCCTTCGATTCGATAATGGTTTTTTTTTTTTTTTTTAAGTTCCATCATTCCTATTCTTTTCGAAGGTTAAGGAATGGATGCTTCCCCCTTTTCATAAGAAAGAAAAAATGCTGAAGTTTCATACTTTGTTGATGAAATAGTTCTCCTGCTTTTTTTCCTACTCTGCTTTCCTTCAGTTGGTAAAGTTCTCTTGGACTAAGGAAATTTGAGTCTCCTGTCCATCTTATTGATCATGGGGCATTCTTACATAAAAATATTAAAATTAAAAATACTAAAATTGAAATTGTTTGACCCAACCTTGATTTCAAAGCAGACCATGCATCTAATTCTAAGGACAAATTGCGGTAGCCCAGTGATCGAAGTTCCTCTACGTCATCAAGGCATCGCGGGTTCGAAGAATGAGGCTTCGGTTGGTTTAAATAATTTTAAGGTAAAATCTTAAGACCTGAAACGTCGATGTTGGAGGAGCTAAGGTCTGTTTAATTTTTTTGTTCGGACTATTGGCAATATTTTTGACGGAGAACGAGGCTACATGAGACCTAGCTACAGGTCAAAAAGCCCTCCTTCCCCTTTTCTGTACAAAAAAAAAAGAGAGAGAAAGAGAGAGAGAGGGTGCCCTAGTTTAGCACCTAATTTAAAAATAAAATAAAATAAAATAACGAAGCACTTCGCCGTTGGCACTTGGCATTGATGAAGTTGAACGGTTTAGTGTAAATTACCGTAAAAAAAAAATCCCACCGATCTAAAATGATAGAATTATTGGAAAGAGAAATATCTTTACAGCATGGTCCATTACCCATAGAAAAATTGCAATTATTTTAAATATGTGGAAGATATTACGAATGATTATAGCTTTTTTTTTATTTTTTATTTTGTTACCGTAAAAATCCGTTCTCCGACTCGGGTGCACTTCCGGCTCCAGGTCCGAACTCTGATCTCAACGTCCGGGGTGGAACATGCAAGACAGTCCGCTCGCAGAGGATTTCCTTAGGGTTGCCCTCTGCAGGGGACCCTCCGATGCCCAAGTCAGTGAAGATTCACAGCAAGCAAATGTGAGGAGAAGATTTTTCACAGAAGAATCTTCCTCCCAGCCCTCGATTGGAGCTCTAATGGAGGATTTTTATAAGAAAGTTGCGTAAGAGCATGCATACCTGAGAGGTCTGAGGGCCGTGATATTTATAGGTGATCACCTGATTCCCTGGGCGCATCGTGGGGGTCCAAAAGTTGTTGTGATTCGAATCAAGTTTGTTATGAGGTCAGTAGGATCCGCATCTTGTCAGTTAGAAGATCGACGGTTGGGAGAGCTGATTGATGCCTTGGGATTCTACGATCTCATAGGCTCTAGGCCACTCCTGGATATGATTCTCTGTTTGGAATCTTATTCTGTTACAGCGAATAGGGACTCTCCCATGCCAGATTCTGCAGAGGCATTTTGAGTGCTTCGGTCTGACCGAGGCAGAGGACAATTTGGTTTTCTGAGGCATAAAAGCGGCTCGAGTTACCGAGATATAATCATGGCTCGTGATGCCGAGGTATGGATACCTCGGGCTATCGAGATATAAGAATGGCTCGTATTGCCGAGGTATGGATACCTCGGCTTACCAAGAAATAAGAATAGCTCGGGTCGTCGAGGTATGGATACCTCGGCTTACCGAGAAATAAGAATGGCTTGGGTCATCGAGGTATGGATACCTCGGCTTACCGAGAAATAAGAATGGTTCGGGTCGTTGAGGTATGGAAACCTCAGCTTACCGAGAAATAAGAATGGCTCGGGTTACTGGGATGATCCGACCTTGCTAAAGGCGATTGATCTTCGCCACTTGGTGGTCATGACAGCTGGCTAGCGAGATGTTGAGATTGGACCTGACCTAATTGTTGATGTGTATAGGCCTTAATGTAATGACAATTTTACCCCTCATCACATGCCCCCCACTCCCTAGTCCGAAGTGTAAATTCGGATATAGGGAGTAGAGTTCCAGAATAACCTTATTCAAGGGGATCCAATAGATCGAAGGGAGTCTGATCCCAAGAAGGGGGCGCCTCTCGAGCGCCTCGTTGCTATTTATTGATCCTCCTCGGCGAGGGGGCGCAACTCTTCGTTTTCTGCGAGTGCCCACTGAGGCGATGGCGCGTGGCGAGTTTCTGCGATAGAGGCATTGGAGTTAATGGCCCGGGCGATCGAAATACCTGCCAGAAGTAGTTTAAATACGGATGGGGGATGTCATCGTTAATCACTTCTCCTGTTGACCTCCCAAAATCTAGGATAGTAGGATGGCTCTTGAAAATAAAGGGAGATCTACTGGAGCGCCAGGTAATGGCGATAATGGCCACGGGGGCAGGCCCCTCCGCGAGGGGACCCCCATTGGAGCCGCATTCTGATATCTATCGACAGGGAGGACCTGTTGTCGATGCTTGCGGACCGCGACCACTCCGAAAGATGGTCGAAGAGTACTTGGCCATCTCGACGAGGGAGCACGGGCTCCTTCGCCAGATCAACGTCGGCTGGAAGGGCAAGTGGCGACTCTCCAGCAACAAATCGCTATTCTCACCACCGAGCTAAGTTTGCGGCGTGGGGAGAGCTCGGCAGTGCTCTGTGGGGACGATAAGCCCCATTGAGGGATCGTGTGTCTTTTTCTTTTCTTTTTGTTTTTCCTTTTATGATGAATAAAAAGGAATTTTTGCAACTTTCATATTCGTTGCCATCTTCAAAACATTTATTCTCATCATGTGAGTCTTATAAATGAACCACCCTCCCCCCTTGGAGGGTCTCTCATGATCTTGTCAAGACTAAGGTACGGTCTCTCCGTTTTGGTCGAGGTAAGGGGAACTCGTAAGTTTCAGTCTGAGTGTAGTATATCGCTCGGTTTTGCCGAAACATAACGAGCGTCCCGTTAGCGCCGGGGCAAGAGTTGCTATCTCGGTTTGGACCGGGGATAAGTGAACGTTCGGTTTTTCCCGAAATAAGGAGACTATCTCGGCTTTGAGCTAAAGTAAAAAGCGATGTCTCGGTTTAGGCTGAAATATAGCAGATGGCTCGGCTTTGGGCCGAAGTATAGAATAGTTCAGTTAGATCCCCGATAAGTGTCTTGGTCGAAATCGAGGTCAGGCAAATAGTTCTGTCAATCCGAAATAGGAAACGGTTCAGCGTGGTATGGCCAAAAACTACGCGAGTACATTGGCGGACGGTCCGTTCTATGAGAAATCATTTTGTTTTCTGCCCGGGCTGACGAGGTGGATTTGTGATTCGCCAAAGGATGCTTTGTTTTTTGCGTAAGGCATTTATCCTTTTGGCCTTTTCCAATGCGGGTCTTTTTAACGTACAAGGTAAGCATTCGATCGCCATTGGAGGGCATCGTTTTCACAAGGTGATTTCTAGGCCTGTCCGTATCCCAAGGACTGGCGGACGATTTCCTACATTTAAGGCTCTTGATTCGAGGTCAGAGGAAATCTTTTATCTTGCGTCATGGCCTAGGAAATACGTTCGGTGCGCTTTGGAAAGCGTTCTTTTACCCTGAACCGTCACGCGGTAGCGGGCCAGGGCATTTTGAATCCCGGGATTTTCTACTTTAATGGCTGCCCTTGATCTGTTTGCCTCTAAAATGGGGAGAGCGGGCCGTGTTAGGCTATCTCCCAAGACTTTCCTTGACTGGCAAGGGTTTTCATGGCGATTGTTTCATTGAAGTTGAAAGTGGAGAGTTCGAGCCTTCTTTTTGAAGGCTGGCTCACCCCAGATAGCTGGGGTGATGGAGAAGCTGCTGAAGAGAGACTAGTCCTCAAGGGAGGAATACTCGGAGGTCATATGGAGAGCGCACGGGAGGACCGTAGAGGTCATATGGGGAGCGCACGTATGCGCTTCCTATGTGTCCTTTGTCACTTGCCTGGGGACCACTGGAAATGCAAGGCATACGTATCCCCCATGGCTAACATGGACTTCGCCTCCTCCCTCGATTTGGATTCCTCATCTTATCCGCTTGAGGAATCTATTACTACGTAAAGAGGGAGGAGGGTTGTGTCGGTCTGCTTGTCCCCTGCTTATGTTGTTGTGCAGTGGCTGGCAGTCCAGCACTCCGCTTGGGGGATGCTTCCTCAGCATCGGTATCCATAGGTCTTTACCCCATTTTGGATCCTTTAATTCATCCAGGGGACCCGTGGATGGCCAGTTTTGCTCTTTGGCATTAACTAGTGGTTCAGCCGAGCTGTCTAGTTTCTCTGATTTCTTGTGTTAGATGCCAGAACATCATTATTAACCGAAGCTGATCGAAGTTGCTCGGCCGAGCTTTTTATTTGTTTTTATTTCCTGTGCCATGATGCACTTGTAATACCTCTCAAGAGGTTGTAATTTTCATTAATAAAGAAAGTATTTTCTTTCCTTTTTAAATACTCATCTTTTCTAGCATGGTTGTATTGAGAGTTTCCCTATGCTTCCGTAGTGTTGACCCAATTGAGGATTTTGATGATTAACAAAACTATTTGAGTATAACATTTGATGTTACTAATGATTTTGATTAAGTCTTTCAGTTTATAAGTCTAATTAATGATCAAAATCAAGAAGGAAAATCAAGTTCTGGTTTGAATCTAATGTCAAGGTAAGACTGCAGACATTAGAGTCGACACATGGAATCGCAGAGCCGACTCCGGAAAACGGCACAAACTTAGAGTCGACTCCGGGACTGTGAGAGCCGACTCTATCAAAACAACAGAACATTGGATTTTCAGGCCACGACTTAGAGTCGACTCCCAGACTTTAGAGTCGACTCCAGAAGAATTTTGTGTCGACCCCAGAAAAGTCAGAGATGACTCCAGATCGAGCGGATTAAATTATTTCGAGTTAGAGCCGACTCCAGAAAAGCCAGAGCCGACTCCAGAATGTCAGACACGGCTCCAGAACTGTCAGAACGACTCTAAACTTTAACTTTATCGATTTTAATCCCAACGGCTATTGTTATTTATGGATCTAATCCTTTTTCATTTGCTTCTAACGGATAGTTTCACACTATTTGTGGATTAATCGGATCTATAAGAAGAGGGATGATTGCATTCCAAAAAAGAGAGGAAGAGACAAGAAAGAGGCAAATAGAAAAGAATAGAGAAAATCCTTGAGATCCATCAGAAAAGAAAAGAGGGAAAACCTGTAAGGAAAGATATACTCATTCCCCAAAAGAAGAGAAAGAGATTCCAAGCCTTCACTGTTCTATTTAGAAGAAATCTCAAAAGAAGGAAGAAGCCCTAGTTTTTCCTATCTTCTGAGCCTCAAGAGCATATTTAAAGGAAGATCCATTCAAAGGAAGAGAAGGAAGAAGCCACCAAGATCTTCGAATCAGGCTTTGGTTCCTAATCTTTATTTATTGTTTCATTATTGTATATTTGCTCATTGAAGGAGCAGTTTGCTTTTGTAAAATCAATATACTGTTTGCTAGGTCAATCTGGTGATTGATTCAGTTGAGGCTGTTAGCCTTGTGCAAGCATTTGCTTGTGGTTTTAGGTTTTGTGCTGGTGAGCCTTGAAAACCAGCTGGGTTCGTTGTGCACCCGGGAAAACAACAAGTTTGAGTTGTGAGCTTGCAAAACAACTCTGCTGTAATCAGTTTGATTATAGTGTGGACCCAAGAGTACTTGGGAGTGGACGTAGGTGTAGGTACACCAACCACTATAAAATCTATTGTGTTTGCCGTGATTGTCTCTTTATCTTCAACTCTTCATTTATAGTTGCTTTATTTTAAATATGAATCTAAGTTTTTATTTCCGCTGGGGGTTATCCTTCAAAAGAGTTTAATTTTTGAAAAACCCAATTCACCCCCCCTCTTGGGTTGCTATCTGGACCAACACGTAGTGTATTTTACTTGTTTCCAGTAGCGATTTTAGCTACTTTGCTTTGGCTGATCATTTCAGCGATATTTGGTCTTCTGTGGAGGAAGCAGTCACCTCTGTTTAGGTCAGAGGGAGGCCTGGGTGGCCTTGGCCACATTCAAGGAATAAATCGCATGATATTGCTAATGGGCAGGAAGAAGTCACTTACCCTTGACAAAGTATAACAGGATGTTTTTGTCATCTTAGAACATCTGAGAAGTCACTCGATTCGACCGAGGCTTTAGATAATATTTTACTTGGCGCGGCCAAGGTACGGATATATCACTTGGTTTGTCTGAGGCTCTAGATCATTTGGAGATATATCGCTCGGTTCTGCCGAGGCTTCATATTATTCAGAGATATATCACTTGGTTTGGCTGAGGATTCATATTGTTCGGAGATATCACTCAGTTCTTCCAGGGCTTCATATTATTCGAAGATATCACTCGGTTATGCGGGGCTTCATATTATTCAGAGATATCACTCGGTTTGGCCAAGGATTCAGATCATTCGGAGATATATCACTCGGTTCTACCGGGGCTTCATATTATTTAGAGATATTACTCGGTTATGTGGGGCTTCATATTATTCAGAGATATCACTCGGTTTGGCCAAGGATTCAGATCATTCGGAGATATATCACTCGGTTCTACCAAGGCTTCATATTATTCAGAGATATATCACTCGGTTTGGCCGAGGATTCAGATCATTCGGAGATATATCACTCGGTTTGGCCGAGGCTTCCGAGATTAATAAGAAATTCCATTCGGCTTTGGCCAAGGGTTCTAATATGTCACTCGGTCTTGGTCAAGGTTTCTGTCAATAAGAGATGCACTTCAGCTCTGGCTGAGGCTTTTGATAATAAGAGATGCACTTCGGCTCTGGCCGAGGCTTTTGATAATAAGAGATGCACTTCGGCTTTGGCCGAGGCTTTCGCGCCGTTTGGTCCAGCCGGGGCTTGTAAGCTGTCCGAATCCGATCAGAGGCTTTTGATGCACTTCGGCTCTAGCCGAGGCTTTCGCGCCATTTGGTTCGGCCGGGGCTTGTAAGTTGCCCAAATCCGGTCAGAGGCTTTTGATGCACTTCGGCTCTGGCCGAGGCTTTCGCACTGTTTGGTCCGGCCGGGGCTTGTAACCTACCCGAATCCGGCCAAATGCTTTTGATGCACTTCGGCTCTGATCGAGGCTTTTGATGCACTTCGGCTCTGGCCGAGGCTTTCGCACCGTTTGGTCGGCTGGGACTTGTAAGCTGCCCGAATCCGGCCAAAGGCTTTTGATGCACTTTGGCTCTGGCCGAGGCTTTCGCACCGTTTGGTCCGGCCGGGGCTTGTAAGCTGCCCGAATCCAGCCAGAGGCTTTTGATGTACTTTGGCTCTGGCCGAGACTTTTGATGCACTTCGGCTCTGGCCGAGGCTTTCGCGTCGTTTGGTCTGGTCGGGGCTTGTAAGCTGCCCGAATCCAGCCAAAGGCTTGCAGATCACTTGGCTCCTAGCCGTACTGGGAGTGCTCGGCCATACCGAGTCTTTGTGGAATGGGACTTGGTCAAGCCGAGGTACGAAGATTTCCTGCTCAAGGAGGCAGCTCGGTCGTACGAGAATTGGTAAGCAGCATCTGTTTTTTATTATGACTTTTCGGAAAAATGATTGTAGCGATTATGCTGCAGACCATAGAAACAAGATGCCAATACTGTAAATGGGGCAAGTCTATAGAAAGCGTACCTTACTGATGGTATATGCGGAGATTGTCTGAATTCCATGTCGAGGAATGGATTTCCCGTTTATATCCTGGAGCTTGTAGGTACTGGGCCCGAGGACTTCCGTCATTGTCGTTCGACTTCTTTACCATAACAATGTTTAACAGCCAGCTAGGATAGTTTACCTCCCGAATGAAATTCGCCTTGATAAGCTTGTCGATTCTTTCCTCAATAGCCTTTTGTCGCTCAGGAGAGAATCTCCTTTTCTTCTGCTTAATGGATCGGGACATCCGTCCATATTCAGACGGCGGACGAGAACGTCTGGGCTGATCCCCGGCATATCAGAAGCGGACCAGGCGAAGATGTCAGCATTCTTTCGGAGAAAGTCGATCAGCTCCAGGCAAGGTTTTCCTCTTCAGTAGCGACCCATCTTTATAGTTCGATCGGGTCGGGCTTCGTTCAATGGTACCTCTCACAGCTCTTCGGCCGGCTCTTCTCGTTGCTCGGCGAAATCTTTCCGAGCGTCCAGCCCGTCAACCTCGGGCAGTTTGGACTGAAGGCTAGTGACGAAGCATTGCCGAGCCACAGCTTGGCTTCCTCGGACTACACCAACTCCCCATTCGGTAGGGAACTTCATGACTAGATGCGGGGTGGAGATAGCAGCTCCAAGGGTCATTAGGCCGGGCCTCCCAATGATTGCATCGTAGGGCGACCTGAACTTGGTCACCAGGAAATCTGTGTGAATAGTGGTGACATAGGGCCAAGTTCCTGGTCGAACCGTCAAGGTCACAATCCCCTCTGGGGTGATAACATCGCCGGTGAACCCCATTATGGTGGAGTCCACGGCTCGGAGACTCTCCATGAGCAGTTTCATCTTGCAAACACATCGAGGTACAGAACACTGACAGAGCTCCCACTATTAATAAGAATCTGGCTTACATCATAATTGTTTAAATTGAGAGATACAACTAGTGCATCATCATGCGGGAACTGTATGTCTCGAAGGTCATGTGGAGAAGAAGAGCTCATCAGTTCGTGCTCTTTTTGGTGCCGAATCTTCTTCATCATCCCGCCGGCCCGACGGACTACCGACTGCCTCGATCACATTGATGTGGCCAACAATCGGAGGATTTGGAGGAGGAGGCTGTTGAGGCTCGGGCTGGCGGTCACCCCCATTTCTTGGTTCGGGTGCTCTCCTGAATTGGTTCAGTCTGCCCCGCTGGATGAGCCTCTCGATTTTGTTCTTCAGCTGCCAGCATTCTTCGGTGTCGTGGCCGTGGTCCCGGTGGTAGCGGCAGTACTTGGTGGGGTCTCTATGGGTCGCATTCCCTCGGAGAGGAGGCGGTCGAGGGAGTTGGCGCTCTATCTCCATGAGGATCTACGCCCTTGGCGCGGTAAGGGGAGTGTAACGATCGAACCTTCGAGCCGGGCTCCGGGTTCGGTCTCGCAGCGAAGGCGGAGGAGCTCTCTGGCGGCGAGGCGGGCTAATGTGGTGGTAGGCTCGCTGCTTGTCTGAGCCCTTTGCCTCCTTCTTCCTTAGCTGCTCGGCCCGAGCTGACCTCCTCGATTCCTCAACCCTGGCGTACTTATCCGCCAGGACATCATGTCCGAAAGGCTCTTCGGGTAATTAACCTCTAGAGCCAGGTAGAAGTCTCCCTCTTTCGATACCCCTCCGGTCAGGGCAGACATGGCCACCTCGGGGGTTGAGACGGTCGACTTCTAGGAGGGCCATGTTGAAACGGACAAGGTAGCTCTTTAGCGATTCCCCCTCTCTCTGCTTAACTTCAGAGAGGGAATCAGATCTCCATCGATGGCGACGGCTACTGACGAACTAGCTAGTGAGCAAGCAGCTCAGTTCGTCAAAAGAATCAATGGAACCTGGTTTCAAGCCGTTGAACCAGGTTCGGGCGGATCCCCTGAGAGTGGAGGGGAAGGCTCGACAGAGGATCGCATCCAACGCTCCATGGAACATCATGATGGACCTGAAGCTGCTTAGATGATCATCGGGATCGGTGGATCCATGGTACGGCTCGATGGTGGGGAGCTTAACATGAGGGAAAATCACTTCCCTCATGATCCTTTCGGAGAAGGGGATGCCCCGCTCCTCCTTTGGCTGGGATGGAGGGGCTTGTCTAATGGCGTCTAACTCCTAACGCCATTCCTGACGCATCCCTGCATCTGCTGCCTGATCCCTTCATCCAGAGTGGTAGGAGGGATCGGGCGATGAGAAGACGGCAGTGGTGTTGAATCCTGAGAGGATACTGGGGAGGGAGAGCGAACCCGCCTGGATCTGAGGAGGCTCTTCCCTCCAGCTTGTTGCAACGCCGGCCTCACCTTTGTAGGCCGGCGACCGCGATCCGCCGCCCCAGGCGGATCGGAAGAAGAGATTACAGGCGGAGCGGGGGTTGCAGCCTCCTCACGAGGCTGGGAGGCAGGAACGGCAGGGCCAGGGATTGCTTGGAATCCTTGGATCATCTGGGTCAATGCTTGAACTTGCTGAACCATAGTGGTGAACTGGTCCGGGGTTACTGCCGTTGCCGGTGGGGAAGGAGTTTCAGCTGGCGGTGGTAGCGAAGGTGCTACATTACTAATTGGATCAGGCATTTGAGATGCGGCCTGATCTTGAGCCCCAGAGGTGTCTCTCTTCCGATTGGCCATTAGAGGATGCTTCTTCTAGTTTTTTAGTCTTGTCTCATGGATTACAAGTTTATGGGACTTGAGGCCCTTCCTCTAGCGCCAATCTGTTGTCGCAGAAATCCATTCTCCGGCTCGGGTGCACTTCCAGCTCCGGGTCCGAACTTCGATCTCAACGTCCGGGGTGAACCTGCAAGATAGTCCGCGCTCGCAGAGGATTTCCTTGGGGTTGCCCTCTATGGGGGACCCTCCGACGCCCAAGTCAGTGGAGATTCACAGCAAGCAGATGTGAGGAGAAGACTTTTCACAGAAGAATCTTCCTTCCAGCCCTCGATTGGAGCTCTAATGGAGGATTTTTATAAGAAAGTTGCGTAAGAGCATGCATACCTGAGAGGTCTGAGGGTTGTGATATTTATAGGCGATCACCTGATTCCCTAGGCGCATCATGGGAGTCCAAAAGTTGTTGTGATTCGAATCAAGTTTGTTATGAGGTTAGTAGGATCCGCATCTTGTCAGTTAGAAGATCGACGGCTGGGAGAGCTGATTGATGCCTTGGGATTCTACGATCTCGTAGGCTCTAGGCCACTCCTGGATATGATTCTCTGTTTGGAATCTTATTCTGTTGCAGCGAATAGGGACTCTCCTATGCCAGATTCTGCAGAGGCATTTTGAGTGATTCGGTCTGGCCGAGGCAGAGGACAATTTGGTTTTCTGAGGCATAAAAGCGGCTCGAGTTACCGAGATATAATCATGGCTCGTGATGCCGAGGTATGGATACCTCGGGCTACCGAGATATAAGAATGGCTCGTACGTCGAGGTATGAATACCTCGGCTTACCGAGAAATAAGAATGGCTCGGGTCATCGAGGTATGATACCTCGGCTTACCGAGAAATAAGAATGGCTCGGGTTACTAGGATGATCCGACCTTACTAAAGGCGATTGATCTTCGCCACTTGGTGATCATGACAGCTGGCTAGCAAGATATTGAGATTGGACCTGACCTAATTGTTGATGTGTACAGATCTTAATGTAATGATAATTTTACCCCTCATCGTATTTAAATTAAAAATACACATCAGAATTTGAAAGTGGCACTCACCTTTTTTTTTCCGCCAAAAGCAACAATTAAATTAAAGAAAACATATTAATTTATGATGATTTTTTTTTTGCATGAAAAGTTTTCGTCGTCATCTCTCGCGTTTAGTTGAAAGAGGCCGTACAAAATTTTTCCCTTTATTATTTAAAAGAAAAAAAATAGAGACAAAGACTTAAATATTAAAACTAATAATACAAGATTGGATATGATATAAAAATAATTAAATGGCTAGGAGGAATTACTATTAATGTTTCACCGTACTTGTTTGTTTTATATTTTTATATGGTGACCGGGTACATAGTCACTTTTAACATCAATGCAAGGATATGTGAAGCTTGAATTAGAACATAATTAAAGATTAACATCCGTAAAAGTTCAAATTTGTGATGCTTAGTGGATCATAGAAAAGATTAGGAATGTGAAAATGTAAATAAAATGTAAATAATTTTATAAATATGGCTAGCATCTAATTCACTTAAAAATCTTTTAAAAATATATCCACCTTATGTAATATTTTTGTGAGCAGTTGTAATTGGTACATGCATTAAAATTAATAATAACAGATAAATAATATTTGTTAGATAATAACAATATTATTATCATAATCCACGATTCCAGTCAAAAATAATTTTCTGAAAAATTTTATTTAAATTCTTTAGTCCCATATAAGGAAGGCTAAGGCTACAGTCGGTGCTAAACAGACAAAGGGCGCTCAAGATACCTCTCCTATTCCTGAGGCTGATGATATAAAATTCTCCGATGGCTACCAAACAGAGAATTTCAAAGTATAGCCCCCCACCCCAAATGGGAGATTTTTTTACCCAGATTGTTGCTATCCTGTAAGTAAGAACCAGCATTCCAAGCTCTCTGAATCGGGAGTTATCCCATCTCCTCCACAAATTATTCATCTCCAGCCAGTAACAGAAGCAACCAACATATACTGCATGATAGAGCAAAGAGGGTTTGCCCATCTACAAGAGAAAAAAGAAAAAGCAAAAAAAAAAAAGGTTTTTCATGATTCGAACCAGTGAGTCTTCCAACCGAATCAAAGAATATTGTTGCAGAAAACAATTGCAGTCTTAATCATAAAATAATGACATTATTTTATGATTTTTCCATCAAACTTAATTTAAAAGAGGATTTTTAAAAAAAAATTCGAACCATTCACACCCAATGTCAACCAAAAACATTATATTTATATAATGAAAAGTAGCTGGAGCTGCCTCCCACAATAACGCAAATAATGGCCAATATAACCGTGATAATGGCACTAATTCATGGTGTGAATGGAGTTCAAGAACACTTGACAGGATACAATTAAGGCTACAAAATGCCTACAATCACCCAACAAACTTTGCTATCATAACTTTTTAATTAAGTAGTTACTACTAGTGAAATCAATTAACCCACAAACACATGCATGATTGCACACAATTAACAGAATTAATTCAGGGCCCCACAGTTTTTATGTGCAAATGTGATGCCTCTGGGTAATAGCCAGCCTACAAATCAACCTCTTTGATAAGAATACAAACAGCAAGTGAACTAGTCATTGCCACAAAGGTCAGACACTCTCCATGAAGAGGGGGTTTTGGATTTGAGTCTTGGGCGGTGGATCCCAAAGTATTTAAACCTATATAATTGATACTTGATGAGACCCCCTCCCTTTCTCTCTAAAAAAGAAGAATGGAACAATACATGCAGCAGTTCATTTACCAACAAGAGATGCTTCTCTAGTGCTGGTGAAGGGCCTTGGCCCCTTCTAATTTGCTCCAGGAGGCTGATTTCTTGATTGAATTGTCAGTTCTTGAAAGAATTTCATCAAGCGCAAAGCAAAGTTCAGAGCAAGTTCCATGAATGCAGCCTCAGCTCTCTCAGTTCATGCATGAAAGCAGCAAGTTCTTGAAGTAACTTGAAACCTTGTACAGGCTTTAACCATGCGCTCTTTTGCGGCATATTGTTATGCCATCCCCAATTGGCACCTGTACCTTTCTCATGGTTTATATGTTTGCAAACAATAGAAAAAGGCAACTGAATATCTGCAACTGGGCTTGGCTATCAGATGAAGGCAAAGCAGAAATGTAGACCAAAAAATACATACCATACTAACGGAAACGCGCTCATCCTCAAGAATTTTCTTATTAAAATTTCTTAAACTGATTGTCTTTGGGTCATTTACCTGCTCAAAATGTAGAATAATATTTATTACATAGATATCTAGATTAACAGCGCACTCATGAAGACACAAGTAACTTACTTGGGGATCAGCAACTTTGCCATGCCAAAGAACATTATCAAAGACAATAAGCCCTCCAGCCCTCACCTGTTAATCAACACAATGCATCAATTGGTAGGACGAGGGAAAAGGAAACTAGAAACCAAGGTTCAAAGGATCAGTTTCAGTTTCAGCTTTGGCCATTTAAAATGATGGTGAATTTTCACAGTTTCAGCAGTTTTAGCAATTTCAGTTAAACCTCTGTGTTGCAACCAAAAAATAATAAAAATGAGTCAAAAAATATATTTTTTAAAAAAAGGAAAATGAATAAGACATAATTGTGAAATATCTTGTATTGTTTGCAACCTTTGGGTGTTTCAAGTCAATGGTTTCGTGCTAAAATCATGCAACCATATATTTTCAAAACATAAAATTTGAAAGGTCATATCTCATACTTACAGTGAATGGTGCATCATTTTGTTGTTTGATAATAATTTAACGTACAATAATTACATGTCTATGACACTGCAGCTCTAGCATAGACAAACATATGACAAAAAATCTTCTAAATTCTTTGAAATCAAAAGACTGCACCTGCTTCCAAATCTTTTCAAAATTTGCAATCAAAATTTTATCTTTAAAAAAGTGCTTTCTGAAGATTGTTGAAATAAATTATCAAAATCACCTATATGTAAGATGGTTCCATAAAAGACCATTTTGTTCTTACGGTAAAAAAATATACACACAAGGGGGGGGAGAGAGAGAGAGAGAAGCGTGCAGTGGTGGTGGTGGTGGTGGTGTTCTCATGTTTGCATGAAGCCTTGAGTCCTTGGTTCCATTGACAACAGGATAGCAAGCAGCTATTTAAAGAGGGACTTGTGAATGCAATGGAATAAATTGACGTGATTAACATGAAGCATTTATCCTCAACAATACATTTACCATAAGATTATTGGAAAAATTGCTGAGGTGGGTCCTTGGACCACAAATTGCTATGAGATCTCAAACATGTATTTGAATGATATGGTAAAGGACTGCGATGAAATGAGCTGTTCATTTGCAAAATTTGTTGTATTGGTAATGGATACTACACTAGTACCTTACTGAAATGGTATGATGTGGCCAATATAATACAGTACCCCTCATATTGATATAGATCTGGGAGCCTTTTTGTAACACCCAGACACCGATAAAGATTCGGAAACCTTTTTCTGACACCCAGCCATGGAACTGCCTGATATTGGGACATACATGTTGTTACAACACAAACACTGGGTGGAACTGGTTGGTTCCAACCAACAAGGGCCAATTCAGCCCTTGCACTATATTGAACCCTAGTCCATACAGGTACTTTAGCAGTACAGGGGATGCCAGCTCAGTACAGTAAACCATTCTTCATTGATTTGTGATATTTCAACAATCTAGAACAAGAGGCATCAGATATGAGACAGTCACTCTTATATAAGGAAAAATAAAGGGAAGATCTGAGAGGGATTCATCAAAAATTAATTTTTTGTTGCAGAAATTTTTTTTTTGAGAAGCTTGTTGCAGAAAATTTTTCATTGTTGCCATGTAAAATTAGTAGAAACATTACCAGTTGCAATAGTAACTCAAAATATTCATCGTACGTTCGCTTGTCAGCATCAACAAATGCAAAATCATAGCTGGAAGATCAATGGGACATGATAATTTTAGTAACATTGTAACCACAAAATAAACAAGTCGCATAAAGGAGGAAAAAAAAAAAAAAGAATATCTACTGTTCAGTTACATAAGAAAGAGAATTGGAAGCATGATAAAGAAAAAGTGATAGATTTTAGAACAAAGAAGCATGACGATGTAAGATGGTTATTTGAACATAAAATAAATGAAACAAAAATAGGAAACCAAAGAAATAAACACAAGAAATGAAAACATTATATATATGGATGACAACATTAGTCCAACATATATTACATTTACAAAATAAAATCTTCAAATAGATTCCTTCTATTTTTATGATTAGAACTAATCTTGTGATTGTACAAGGAAAACTGAAAAAAGAGTCCAAGTTCTATGTCTTGTATTAATTGTTTAAAGACAGAAACTCACTTTTTGAAAGTATTTCCTCTAACGTTCTCCAAAATCATATTCCCAGATTTTGGAAATTATATTTGTGTTCATATTTAATTTTCTATAGTTTCATATCACTTTGAAATTTTGACAAAACAAGGCTATCAGAACTGGTTATTTTGGACAGTCACTTTAACAAGAATGCACTATCAAACCATTCAATTGGTACTTGTTTAAACAATGAATGGGTATCCATTACCCACTTAAAGATCTATTCAAATAGTTCTGGCAGTATTCAGATACTTGTTAGAATTATTTCTTATAAGGTAGCAACATCAGTACTTAAGGCGCTCCTTTGGATCATTTCAATAGAACCTTGGACCAACTTAATGTGACCCATTCAAGTAGGATTCTGTTCCTTGTTGCACAAGGAGTCAGGGTACCTCTTAGGGTCAGGGTTACTGATGGCCAAGGCCCATGGTAGCCATAAATATAGGGTCTCTCTCTCTCTCTCTCTATCTATCTATCTATTCATGAAAAACGATATCCTAGAAAGACGACCTTAGCCATCCCCTTGTCAAAGTTGGAAGATAAGGAGAGACTAGACTAGACCACTCACAATCTCTGCTGCATTTAGATGAGAGATGCCTCTCAAGTTCTCATGGAACAAGTGGCCACGATTTCCTCTATATCATTAACCTATTTCAGATTTATTAGGGATACATAAGAATAGAAATGGGGTGTAGCGGAAGCGGGGCGGGGAGAATCCGTGCCACTATTTTAGTCCCTTATCCCCATCCCCATCCCTATAGGGATTCCTGCAAGGGCAAGGATCTCATCCCCACCTACCTCATTTTTAATAAGATTCTCATTTTTATTCTCATGAATTTCTCTATCCCACCGAGAACCCCATCCCCACCAACCCCATTTTGACATTCATATATATATATATATATATATTTGATTCTTTCCCATTACATTTCTAAAATAAAAATAAAGTAGTGAGTTTCATATAACAAATAAATAGATTCAAATAAATTTACCATAGTTGCAAATTTCATGAGCTAATTCATAAGAAATATATTAAACCAGAGTATAAAATATAAGTTTATGATTATGAGCTACTTCACAAGAAACAAACATATCCAACCATAAATCTCAATAAATATAAGGAAGGTGAGTGTATGTAGGCTTAAGATATTCTAGAGTTATATATGGAGCTATATTTATAATATATTAAAAATAATATAATGACATTTAAGTAATATAAAATATATGGGGATCTCACCGGGGGTACGTATTCCATCCCCATTTATAGGGGCAAAATTTTTCTTGTCTCCATCCCCATAGGAAGAAAAATTCTCCCATCTCTGCCCCATTCAGGACAGGTCCCGTAGGGACCAGGAAATATGAGGGAAATTGCCACTCCAACTAATACATTGATGGCGCAGAGCACATGTTTTATGCTATTACAGTTCTGATTTTGTATGATTGCTTTAGCATCAATCCCATACAACAGTTTTTCATCGATTACAATGCTTTCCATTATATAGACAATGATCTAACACTTTGTTTGGTAGATTAACATGTGTGTGTGTTATACATTCTAAATATTACATAGTAGCCTAACGACTGAACAAGTGGAACATAATAGTACTTAAATTTATTTGAATAAGCAACAACAATATATATTTAATCCATGACACCCCTAGAACTCAATCATTTGGTTAATAAAGTCAAAAACAATGAAGCAAAAACCAACATAAGCATCATTTAACTTTAGCAAGTAATTGCAAGCTAAGGTGCCCTGACAAGGTTAAGTCACTCTCACTTCAATGAATTATGGAAACAAAATAAAACAGTATATACTGCATGGTGCTTCTATTAAAGCTTAGATTGAGTTCATTCAATTTTGTATATTGCTCATATAAGAGCCCGAAATGAGTTTATTCTATTTTGTATACCTGCAAGCTTCACCATTCAGAATTAAAGTTTTTAAAGAATCCACTGCTAAGGCATATTTTACATCCACCTAAAAGAAGAAATATAAAATTGGAAAATTGTTAATGCATGTAATAGTGCAGACAGCATCAAAAGGAATGATAACTGTACATTCCGAATTCCAGCCCACAAGTTAAGAAATATGTATTCCTACATCACAGGCATACCAGTTTGCTTACCACATATAGACTTGCAAATAAGGATGACTAATAAAGACATTAGAAGGACCTTTTTTTTTGCAAAATTAAGAATCATATAGCACCACAACAACCAGACTATGACTAGCTAACTTAGTAGAATTAAGTCCAATATAGAGCCTATCTAGCAGTAATATGACTCAACCACCACCAATCCCCACCACTCAAAAGAAGAAGATGATGATGAATTGTAGGAGAAAATTCTGAACACAGTGTGTACAACATTACTTGATATGATGGATTGACGTATTATTCTTTTAATTGAAAATAACGGTAGTTGGATAGTTATGATAAGTTAAATATGATCTCAACATCAATGCCAGCAAAATAATATATACAAGTAAACAATGAAAGATAGTTTACAAAACAGAAGGAAGATTTCCAAAAATTTTCTTTTGCATATTGTCCTACCATGATATTACCAAGTTATGTAATGAACCACTGCTTTTTAGTTTAGTTCAATTTAACAAATTTCAGGATCACCATATGGGAGGGAAGAACAGTTATCAGTCAGCTGAACAACAAAGGATTTGATGACTCTTGGAAATGTAGGAAAAGGACACAAGTCTGTTAAATTCATAATTTCTAAAAATCTAGAATCTAAGTACAAAAACTATAGCAGCAACTAGATTAACAAAAATGTATACTAATCTGAGTCTGCACAGCTGACATTTAAAAAGAAAAAAGAGTAATCACCTTGTGAGAAACACCAGCACGCTCATAATATTTCTTTGCAATTTCAAGACATTTGTCATCTCTTTCACATGCAACCAATCGGCCTGATTCAGGAAGAACTAGTGCAACAGCTAAAGAGGAGTATCCCTAATGACATTATCAATGATGGTGAGTGAAACTGCTGTAATTGAAAATTGGGAAAAAATAACTAAACGATAAATCATATTCTTTTTCCAAGCGACAAAATGTCTCTGATTTAAGCACACATACTGTATAGACACCAACTTCGATGCATCGTTGTGCCCCGAGAATCTGCACAAGCATTGCAAGTAGTTGGGCCTGTTCAGGAGACACCTACCAGAAGAATGAATGCTCCAGTCAACAAAGCGTGCATTTTGAAACCAGGAAACATTCTAGTGACAAATGGGTTCTAGTTGCAAAGCAGAGATTTAGCTCCTAATTCCATAACATTTGAAGTTGCAATTAGATGAGATCAATTCAATTTGAAACCAACAAAAATTCTAAACAATTCATTAGATTTTTAAGGATTTATTTGTTCATGCCCTTCTGTTTCAAAGACAATCGTTCATCCTCAACACTTTTAACAATACAAAATCCTCAGGGGGTGACCACCAGACCCCAACATGCTCTCTTATCCAAAACACAACACAAAGAGACAACAGCATGCCCCAAAACAATCTTGAGTTCCCAGGATCCAATTTTTCAAAGCCCACCCATTTATCTCAAAAAAACCAACACAAAAAAAAAAAAAAAAACCACAACCTGCATCTGGCTCCCTCTCATGCTTGCCGTTTCCTCACGAAGCTCCCTAAGGATCTGAACAATAGAGTTCGATCGATCAGAAAAACAGCTAAAATAACCAAGAAACGGGAGGGAAATAATTATAAGCGGGAAACAAAAGGCATCAAAAACAAGTGCAATTACCGGAGGTTCCCGAACATTAGACAATATGTAATCATAGACCTGAGGGGTGACGCTGATGATCTGCTTCTTCCCGTACCTGTCGTCGCCGGCGACCACGACGGGCGCCGCTTCGGTTACCAGGCTTCGAAGCGATGAGAGAAGAGAACGCGAGCGGGGTGTCGTGGGGTGAGAGCCAAGGGAGCGAAAACGGAACGAAGGAAGAGAAATGGATGGCTTCAGAGAGCGGCAGAGCGGAGGGAAGGGTTTTGCCATGGAGTTGAATTGCGCCATCGCGGGCATCTTGGTGCTCGACCCCGTGGTGAGAGAGACCCTTGCAGTGCGCCCCCTCGGATATAACGTCACAAGAAATAGAATATCTGTCACCCTATCCAACCACCGTGCCAAGAACTCAACAGATTTCGTGAATAAATCGACCGGTATCTAATATTTAATATCTAAAGTGCAGCAAATTATTTATAAAAAACAAATTCATCTTCAATTTTGAGAAGTGGTATTAATTTTTTATTTTAAAAATTAAGAATCATCACGAGAATCTTATCCCTCCTATACTAATCATCCTCTTAATAACTCTCAATTTTCTTTTACTTTAAAAATAATCAAAAGCATGCCGACTATTAAAGTCTAACTATGTATGAAATTTTAAATTAATAAATAAATCAAAATAACATAAAGATTAATATATATATAATATTTTTTTAAGATTATTTATTTAAAAGAGAAGTTGCTCTTATGTACGTAGCAATGTAAATTAATCTCTCAAAAATGATTACTTTCAACACTACAAGAAAATATTGAAATAGCGATGCAAATTTAGCGACGCATCATTGCGTTGCTAAATTGCGACCACTTTGCGATGCACCGTCATAACAAAACATTGCGACGTAATTAGTGACGCATTAGCGACTCAATAAATCAAAAAATTAAAAAAAAATTAATTTTTTATTTAGCGACGCAAATAATGCATCGCAATATTTTTAAATTAATTTTTATAAAATATAAATATGAGAAAAAAATATTGCGACGCAACTCAGTGCGTCGCAATATTTTTAAAAGAATTAAATATGTTAAATAGCGACGTATTAGCGATGCAATAAACCAGAAAATTAGAAAAAATTATTTTTAATTTAGCGACGCACCAATTGCGTCGCAAATAATTTAAATAAAATTAATTTTTATAAAATATAAATATGAGAAAAAAATATTGCGACACAACTCAGTGCGTTGCAATGTTTTTAAAAAAATTAAATATATTAAATAGTGACGCATTAGCGACGCAATAAACCAAAAAATTAGAAAAATTATTTTTTAATTTAGCGACGCAATAACTGCATCACAATTATTTTAAATAAAATTAATTTTATAAAGTATAAATAAAGAAAAATAATTGCGATGCAACACAGTGCATCGCAATGTTTTTAAAAAATTTAATTATATTAAATAGCGACACATTAGCGACGCAATAAACTAAAAAATTAAAAAAAATTATTTTTAATTTAGCAACGCAATAATTGCATTGCAATTATTTTAAATAAAATAAATTTTTATAAAATATGAGAAAAAAATATTGCAACGCAATTCAGTGCGCCGCAATATTTTTAAAAAATTAATTATGTTAAATAGCGATGCATTAGCGACGCAATAAACCAGAAAATTAGGAAAATTATGTTTTAATTTAATGACGCACTTGTTGCATCGTAATTATTTTAAATAAAATTAATTTTTATATAATATAATTATCATATTAAAAAATTACGACGCAACCCATTGCGTCGCAATGTTTTTAAAAAAATTAATTATGTTAAATAGCGATCGGTCCAAGATCGATCGTGGCCGATCAGAATCAGGGCTTGGATCGATCGCAATCGTCGGATCATCGCCAATCGGATCGCCGCGGTCCGAGATCGGTCATGGCCGATCGGGATCAGGGCTAGGATCGACGGCAACCATCGGATCGACGCCAATCGGTTCGATCACCACGGTCCAAGATCGGTCGTGGACGATCGGGATCAGGGCTTGGATCGATCGCAACCGTCGGATCATCGCCGATTGGACCGATTGCCACGGTCCGAGATCGGTCGTGGCCGATCGGGATCGCAGCTTGGATCGATCGCAACCGTCGGATCATCGGCGATCGAACCGATCACCATGGTCCGAGATCGGTCGTGGCTGATCGGGATCAGGGCTCGGATCGATCGCAACCATCGGATCGTCAGCGATCTCGGACCGATCGCAACGTCCAGGATCGGTCGTGGCCGATCGGGATCAGGGCTTGGATCGATCATAACCATCGGATCGTTGGCGATCGGACCGATCGCCACGGTCCGAGATTGGTCGTGCTCGATCGGGATCAGGGCTTGGATCGATCGCAACCGTCGGATCATCGCCGATCAGACCGATCGCCACGGTTCGAGATCGGTCGTGGCTGATCGGGATCACGGCTTCGATCGATCGCAACCGTCGGATCGTTGTCGATCTCGGACGGATTGCAACGATCCGAGATCGGTCATGGCCGATCGGGATCATGGCTTGGATCGATCGCAACTGTCGAATCATCGCCGATCAGATCAATCGCCACGGTCTGAGATCGGTCATGGCCGATCGGGATCAGAGCTAGGATCGATGGCAACCGTCGGATCGACGCCGATCGGTCCGATCGCCATGGTCCAAGATCGGTCATGGACGATCGGGATCAGGGCTTGGATCGATTGCAACCGTCAGATCGTCGCCGATTGTATCGATCGCCATGGTCCGGGATCGGTCGTGGCCAATCGGGATCACGGCTTCGATCGATCGCAACCATCGGATCGTCGCCGATCTCGAACGGATTGCAACGGTCCGAGATCGGTCTTGGTCGATTGGGATCACGGCTTGGATCGATTGCAACCGTCGAATCGTCGCTGATCGAATCGATCGCCGTGGTTCAAGATCGGTCGTGGCCTATCGGGATCAGGGCTGGGATCGATGGCAACCGTCAGATCGACACCGATCAGTCCGATTGCCACAGTCCGAGATCGGTCGTGGACGATCGGGATCAGGGCTTGGATCGATCGCAACCGTCGGATCATCGCCGATTGGACCGATCACCACGGTCCGAGATCGATCATGGCCGATCATGATCATGGCTTGGATCGATCGCAACCGTCGGATCATCATCGATCGGACCGATCGCCACGGTCCGAGATTGGTCATGGCCGATCGGGATCACGGCTTCGATCGATCACAACTGTCAGATCGTCGCTGATCTCGAACGGATTGCAACGGTCCGAGATCGGTCGTGGCCGATCGGGATCACAGCTTGGATCGATCGCAACCATCGGATCGTCGCCGATCGGATCGATCGCCGTGGTCCGAGATCGGTCGTGGCTGATCAGGATAAGGGCTGGGATCGATGGCAACCGTTAGATCGATGCCGATCGGTCCGATCACCATGGTCTGAGATCAGTCATGGACGATCAGGATCATGGCTGGGATCGATGGCAACCGTCGAATCAACGCCGATCGGTCCGATCGCCATGGTCCGAGATCGTTCGTGGCCGATCGGGATCACGGCTTGGATCGATCGCAACCATCGGATCGTCGGCAATCGGACCGATCAAAACGGTCCGAGATTGGTCGTGGCTGATCAGGATCACGGCTTGGATCGATCGCAACCATCGGATCGTCAGCGATCAGACCGATCGCCATGCTCCGAGATCAGTCGTGGCCGATCGGGATCACGGCTTGGATCGATCGCAACCGTCGATCGTCGGCGATCGGATCGATCGCCACGGTCCAAGATCGGTCATGGCCGCTCAGGATCAGGGCTTGGATCGATCGTAACCGTCGGATCGTCAGCGATCTCGGACCAATCGCAACGGTCCGGGATCAGTCGTGGTCGATCGGGATCAGGGCTTGGATCGATCGCAACCTTCGGATCGTCGGCGATCAAACCGATCGCCACGGTCCAAGATCGGTCGTGGCCGATCGGGATCATGGCTTGGATCGATCGCAACCGTTGGATCATCGCCGATCGGATCGATCACCATGGTCCGAGATTGGTCGTGGTCGATCGGGATCAGGGCTGGGATCGATGGCAACCATCGGATCGATGCCGATCGGTCCGATCGCCACGGTCCAAGATCGATCGTGGACGATCGGGATCAGGGCTTGGATCGATCACAACCGTCGGATCGTCAGCGATCTCGGACCGATCGCAACGGTCCAGGATCGGTCGTGGCCGTTCGGGATCATGGCTTGGATCGATCACAACCATTGGATCGTCGGCGATCGGATCGATTGCCACGGTCCGAGATCGGTCGTAGCCGATCGGGATCATGGCTTGGATCGATTGCAACCATCGGATCGTCGCCAATCGGATCGATCGCCGCAGTCCGAGATCGGTATGGCCGATCAGGATCAGGTCTAGGATCGATGGCAACCGTCGGATCGATGCCGATCGGTCGATCGATACGGTTCGAGATCGGTCATGGACGATTAGGATCAGGGCTTGGATCGAACGCAACCGTCGGATCATCGTCGATCGGTCCGATCGATCGATATAATTTCCTAGAAAATAAAAATAATTTTTCCAGATAAAACAATTTTTAATATTGCAATGCATTTATTGTGTTGCAATGTTTTTAAGAAAAAAATAGTAATAAAAAATTAAAAAAAAAAACATTGCGATGCAATATGTGCGTCGCAATTATTTTCAGAAAATATAATTTTTATCTGTTATAATTATTCAAAAAATATTGCAATGCATTAGCGATGCATTTTCCTAAAAAATAATTTTTTTGAAGAAAATAATTTTAATATTGCGACGCATGTATTGCATCGCAATGTTTTTTAGAAAAATAAATGTAATTAAAAAATTTTATAAAAAATATTGCGACGCATTATTTGCGTCGCAATTATTTTTAGAAAATATCAATTTTATCAGTTATAAATATTTAAAAAATATTACAATGCATTTACGATGTAATTTTCTAGAAAATAAAATAATTTTTAATATTGCGACGCATTTATTACGTCGCAATGTTTTTAAGAAAAATAAATATAAAAAAATTAAAAAAAATATTGCGACGCAATATATGCATCGCAATTATTTTTAAAAAATATAATTTTTATCAGTTATAAATATTTAAAAAATATTGTGATGCATTTGCGATGCAATTTCCTAGAAAATAAAAATAATTTTTCTAAAGAAAACAATTTTTAATATTGCAACGCATTTATTGCGTCGCAATATTTTTAAGAAAAATAAATGTAATAAAAAATTAAAAAAATATTGCGACGCAATATATGCGTCACAATTATTTTCAAAAAATATAATTTTTATCAGTTATAAATATTTAAAAAATATTGCGACGCATTTGCGACCTAATTTCCTAGAAAATAAAAATTATTTTCCCACCGGACATTGGCGCCAAGTTAGCGACTCATTAGCGACGCAATTAGTTGTGTCGCTAAATTTTGCATAAAATAATAAAAAATCCAAATTAGCGATCGATTAGCACCGCATTGTTGCGTCGCTAATCCATAATAAAATTTAAAAAAATAGCGAGTGATTAGCGATGCATAAATTGTGTCGCTAATCACCACTATATAACGCTTGGTCAGGCCGGCCCCCCCTTCCCTTCTCTTCTTCTTCCTATTCCTACCCTAGCCGCCGTCGTCCATCCGCTCCTCCGACTCCCCCCGTCATCTCCCCCGGCGGTAGCTCCCCCCACTCCGGCGGTGTCCCCTCGCGACCGAGGTAAGCCCCCCCTCCTCCTAAATAATATTTTTTAAAAAAAAGGTTCCGGCCACGGCCACGGCCGTGGCCGTCTTCTCCGGCCACGGCCGCTGCCGTGGCCTGGCCACGGTGGCTAGGCCACCCAAAAAAAAATTACATTTTGGGGGGGGGGGTTTCCCCACCCCCCCCCCCTTCGTCTTCTCCGGCAACGGCCACGGCCGTTGCGTGGCGGCCGTGGCCTGGCCACGGTGGCCAGGCCACCAAAAAAAAATTTATAGTTTGGGAGGGGTTTTCCTCACCCCCCCCCCTTCGTCTTCTACGGCCACGGCCACGGTCGTGGCCATCTTCTCCGGCCACAGCCGCTGCCGTGGCCTGGCCACGGTGGCCAGGCCACCGAAAAAAAAATTAATGGGGGGGGGTTTTCCCCACCCCCCCCTCCCGTTCGTCTTCTCCGGCCACGGCCGCTGCCGTGGCCGGCCGTGGCCTGGCCACAGTGGCCAGGCCAAAAAAAAAAATTTAAAGTTTGGGGGGGTTTTCCCCACCCCCTTCGTCTTCTACGGCCACTCCGGCCATGGCCGCTGCCGTGGCCTGGCCACGGCGGCTAGGCCACCGGAAAAAAAAAGTTATGGGGGTTCCCCCGTCCCGTTCGTCTTCTCCGGCCATGGTGGCCAGACCCAAAAAAAAAGTAACACCTAGGGGGCTTTTCCCCACCCTCGACCCCTTCAATAAAAAAAAATTAACACTCATAAAAAAATTAACAAAAAAAAATTAGATTCTATCATATTTTATTATTTTTAAAATTATTTTTAAATAATTTGATGACAAATATAAAAAAATATAAATATATTTTAAAACATGGGCAACTTAATTTTTTTTTAAAAAAAGTAACAGCTAGGGGGGTTTTCCCCACCCCCTAGCCCCTTCAAAAAAAAAATTTTTTTTAACACTCATGAAAAAAAATTAACACAAAAAATTTAGATTCTATTATATTTTATTATTTTTAAAAATATTTTCAAATAATTTGATGATAAATATTAAAAAAATGTGGCTACTAATCTAATTTTTTATTAGATTAGTTATAAATTAATTTATATCATTAGTCGGAGTTCTTTGGATAGATTGATTTAGCTCATCAATCATGACTCTTTTTAAATCAACTGATTAAACTCATAAATCGTAGCTATTTAGGTCAATTAATTTAGCTTATCAGTTTTAACTTCTCAAGTAAGCTGATTTTAGACCATCAACCTTGTCTCTTTAGATTATCAATCAAAACTCTTTAGATAGGTCGAGCTGAATTAGCTTAGCTATTTAGGTCAACTAATTTAGCTCATTAACCATAACTCTTTAGATTAGGTAATTTCAAAATTGTAGCCGTAGCTTTTCATTTCTTTATAGCTGTTTATGCAATAATATTTGTGCATTTGTAGTTATTTACAATTGTTATGTCTTGATTATTTACATTCTGCTTCAAATTGAATGATGCATTAAATTATGTAATGCTAGATAGAAAGTCTTGTTGTATTATTTTTTAATTTTTAGTAACACTTGAATGCTTGTGAAGTCTCATGATTAAACGGACCGCCTTGCGGCCCGACCCGAACTCAAGCCCTAGCATTAGCCTGGCATGAACCTGTGCCTCGGTCCTTGCTAGCACGCCAAGGATCGTAGCCGTGGCCGAGCCTTGCAGGGTAGGGACCTTAGTTGTCTAAAAAAAAATTGGTTTAGTTATAAATTATTTAAATGGTTGTTATTAACCTAAGTTGTGTAAAAGAAATAATTTAGTTATATATTTAGTAATGCTAATATAGTTTTATAATGTGGTTTCCTTTAATGGTTTACCAGAAATTGTATAAGTCGGTCAAAAATGAGCGGGGCTCGCTCGTGGATGTATGCAAGGATAAAAGATGGCTTGCTTAATCCAGATTTTCTGAATGGATTGGAAGAATTTATCGCATTTGCATGTAGCCAACCTGAATGGATGGATGGGCCTAGGATTAGGTGCCCATGCAACTATCACAGGTGTCAGAATAAAGCCTACAGAGATGTCAAAACTGTTAAGGTGCATCTGTGTAAAAAGGGGTTTGTTCCTGATTACGATGTTTGGTACTGTCATGGTGAACCAGAGGAAATTCCAGCAGTTGTTACAAGCCAACAAGTGTCAATTCCCGTTGATGAACCATTTGTGAATCTAAACACATATGAAGAAATGGTGATGAATGCATCGGGTAATGAATTCAATCAGAATACATTTATGGAAGAACCAAATCCAGATGCACAGCAATTTTATGATATGTTGCATGCTGCAAATCAAGAATTGTATCCTGGTTGTGAGGGTCATTCCAGTTGTCTACGGCTGCTCGGTTTGAATATTAAGGCAGAACATCGATTATCAGAAAAGGCGTTTAATTCTGTAGCTGGGTTAATCAAGAAAATTTTGCCAAATGATAATGTTGTAGCAGACAGTTTTTACTCAACGAAGAAGTTGTTGCGTGGGCTTGGGCTCCCGGTTAATAAGATCGATTGTTGCTTGAACAATTGTATGATTATTGGGGTGAAGACTCAGAGCTGAGATGGTGTAAGATTTGTGGGCAATCGAGGTACAAAAACGGCGAAGGGGGAGCTAGTACAAGTAGGAGGAAAAGTGTTCCTTACAAGAGGATGCATTACTTTCCTCTGACTCTACGCCTGCAGAGATTATACAGATCTGAGGCTACAGCTGCTGATATGAGATGGCATGCCGAACATGAATCTAAAGAGGATGAAATGCGGCATCCATCAGATTCAAAAGCTTGGAAGCATTTCAATGAAAATCATCCTGATTTTGCTGAAGATATAAGGAATGTGAGATTAGGTCTTTGTACCGATGGCTTCCAACCATTCGGTCAAGCGGGGCAACAGTATTCATGTTGGCCTGTGATACTGACTGTATATAACCTTCCTCCATGGAAGTGCATGAAAGAGACTGCAATGTTTTTGATAGTTTTGGTTCCAGGACCATCAAATCCAAAGGAAAAGATTGATGTCTTCCTGCAACCATTGGTGGCCGAATTGAAAATGTTGTGGGAAACAGGAGTCGTAGCCTACGACATTTCTATGAAACAGAATTTCATCATGAGAGTTGCTTTGATGTGGACAATAAGTGACTTCCTGGCATATGCAATGTTGTCTGGTTGGAGCACTGCTGGACGTCTGGCATGCCCTCATTGCATGTATGATTCGGATGCATTTACATTGCAGAAGAGTGGTAAGCAGTCATGGTTTGATAATCATAGGAAGTTCTTGCCCCCAAATCATCCTTACAGGCGTAACTTGATCGCCTTCCGGAAGAACAAAGCAGTCACAAAATTCGCCGAACGGTTAGGTCCGGCACGGATATATTTGATACTATAGAGCATTTGGGGTTGAGGTATGCTTGGGAACCAGATGCAGATAGAATAAATGGCCGTATATGTAAAGAACATAACTGGAAGAAGCGGAGTATATTTTGGGATTTGCCTTATTGGAGCACAAATCTCATCCGGCACAACTTGGATGTTATGCATATCGAGAAAAATTTTTTGATAACATATTTAACACGGTGCTAAACATCCCGGGAAAAACAAAAGACACTGCAAAGTCAAGAGAAGAACTTAATCAGTATTGCAGAAGAGGTGATTTGAGGAGGAGTACCGACGGGACCTATCCTAAAGCCTGTTACACTCTTGACAGAAATTCACGAGAAGTTTTATGTAACTGGCTTAGAGGGTTAAAATTTCAGATGGTTATGCCTCAAATATCGGTAGGTGTGTGGACATGCATAAGCTCAAGTTGTTCGGCATGAAGAGTCACGACTGTCATGTTTTCATGCAACGGTTATTGCCTATAGCTTTTCGTGAGTTGCTTCCGCAACATGTCTGGAAGGCATTGATAGAGCTCAGCTTGTTCTTCAAGGAGTTGTCTGCCACAGTCATTACTTCTGCATCCATGGCAAGGCTTGAGGAGGAAATTCCAATTATTTTATGCAAGCTGGAGCGAATATTTCCTCCCAGTTTTTTGACTCAATGGAGCATTTACCGGTTCACTTGCCATACGAAGCGAGCATAGCTGGTCCCGTGCAGTATCGCTGGATGTATCCTTTCGAGAGGTAAATATATACATCATTAAGACATGTTGACATTTCAAATATTATTTCATTGCGAGAAAATTGGTTAATTTTTTGTCTCAACTTTACATATAGGTACCTTAAGAAGTTAAAAAATAATGTGCGTAATAAGGCAAGGGTTGAAGGTTCTATATGCAATGCACACTTGGTCGAAGAAGTTTTAGCTTTTGCCTCGCATTACTTTGAGGGTCACGTCCACACGAGGAGCCAAAATCTTGGTCGTAACGATGACGTATGTGTGGACGAAGGAGAACCTAATGACGGTAGAATATCAATTTTTAAAGGTATGGCCGTTCATTTGGGGGGCAGAAGTCAAGAAATCTTAGCGATATGGAGTATAATGCAGCACATTATTATATCCTAATGAACTGTAGAGAAGTCGATCCTATATTGAGTAAGTATGTACTTCAATGCTTAATTGGAACTTCTAATTTAAATTACAATATACCACAATATTTAATTGCTAACATCAGTTTTAATCCTTATCATCCCATAAGGATGTATTGTGATAGACAACGACAGATGAACCCCGACATCAGTCAAGTTGCAATTGGACAGAAGTTAGAAATGGAGTTCTATGAATTTGTGAGTAGTATCACTCAATCAATTTCAGTGATGGCTTTAATTTTTTGAATTGGTTGTGAATAGCTTATTAATTTATAGGTAAACGGTCCATGGTCCCCAACTGATATATTTTCATTAAATATCTATCGCAATGGCCATTGATGACCGTAACAACCTCTACTGGCTATTTTGTTAATGGGTACAAATTTCAGATTGAACGATTAGCAGCTTCAAGAGGCACGCAGAACTGGGGCGTGTGTGTTAAAGGAGAAAGTGTTGGAGCAAATATGTAGGATTATTACGGAAAGTTAGTAGAGGTGGTTGAAGTTGAATATCCCGGTTGGCCTATGAAACGAACCATATTGTTTTGTTGCGATTGGTTCGATCCGACAGTTCCTGTGAGCAAAAGGGTTCATAACGACTACAATTTGGTTGAAGTGAACCATCAACGAAGATTGCAAAAATATGACCCATTCATCCTTGCATCTCAAGCTCAGCAAGTGTTTTACTGCGGATATCCAAGTTTGCGCAACGACAAGCCAGATTGGTGGGCTGTTTCTAAAATCGTCCCACGTTCAACAATCTTATTAGAGGAGAGTTCATCAAGTCAATCAGCCGAGAGCCCTGCATTTCAAGAGGATGAGATGGAAATGCATGCAATTGAGGACGACACAAGGGCTCCTGAAACATCATTTAGAGATCCAAATGGTGATGTCCAAGAAATTGCGGATGCAAATGTTCGGTTTCCTTCCGATGATAATGAAACTGAATCGCAGTCCGATACGGCATCGGATGTTGAACCAACATTTCACGAAACAAATGACATCGATTAAACATAGAGGTTTTTTAAAATTCAACTTTATTTTATAAGTGGTAAATTTTTACATAGTCAATCATTAATCGTAATATAATTGCATGAATCTTTAGTATTTTCAGTATGACAGGCAGAGGTAGATCTACCGACGACATACGGAGTGAGCAGGGACGTAGCTCTGCTGCATCAGATCACATGAGCTTTGGAGATGGAGAGTTCGGATCTCCACATATCGCACAGCCTTCGATCTCTCCAGCAGTCGGTGGTGATCCTGCATTGGTATTACCATCCAGCCGATCGGCATATACCTCCGAGAGTTCTTCCACCATCGGCCGCACCGTACTTCGACTTGATGCTCATGGGCTGTAAGTATATACTAATTAAAAATATATGTTTATGTTTTTAAGTCAATTACTTATGAACATATTTTTTTAACAGATTTATTGAGCAGCATCATGTATCCAGCCACATCAGCGTCGTATTTCAGAGTAGTGCAAATCCCAGTGGCTACGATTGGCGCCACGTATCTCCAGCCACGAGGGAGTTTTATTTTTTGAATTTCAGATAAACTTATTAAATACATTTTATCACTGATATAAAATTTCTTAATCTTAATAAATTTTAAAACTAACTGTTTATTTTAATGCAGAAAAAGTGTACGTAGGACCCTGCCAGCCATGATGCCATTAGGGCAGCATGGGAGGCTCTTACGGGATGCCGATACTCCGACATGCTTCATCGTTGGAGGTCATCGGGTCAACGTCCTGTGCATGTGCCAGAGGATATTTGACACGAGTGGCAGCACGCCTGGCAGTCCGATGGCTGACGCAGGAGGTCTGCATCAGCCAGCACGAACCGTCGATCCGAGAAGGGCGGTCCTGGCATGGGTCTCTCCCGCCATACTTCGGGTTCCATTTCGATTCAGGAGCACAAACGCCGTATGGTAAGAAAACATAAATAATTTAATTACTAATTTAGTTATTTACAAATATTTGTATTAATATCAATTTTTTATTGTTATAGTCTGAGTAGGAGGGCGGAGATCCTGATGAGTTTCGTCTATTCAGGGCGACACACACCAGGAGGGACGGTTCCTGGGTCGACATGCGATCACGGAAGGTTGCGGTAAGAAATTAGCTTTATGTAGTATCTCTTTAATTTCTAAAATTTTATTTCAAGAAATTTATTAACTCATTTATTGTTGATTTTATAATTCAAAGACATGAGTCGAGGAGCTTCGCTCCCAGGCATTGCAGGTCTACTCCACTGATGGGGAGACGCCCGTTGAACTCTCAGCAGAGGAGATCGGCGTGTATTTTTGGAGGCTGTTGGTGCCCAGCCGCGAGACCGCAGGGTCTATGGTCTGGGCACTAGAGCTTCTCCATATTTTTCCCATCAGGCCTCCAGCTCGCGATTTTCTGGTGATATTTCTGCCGAGCGTTTAGACGACATTCGGAGATCCATTGCGGAGGAGGTTCGGCAGGACGTTCGTCATGAGGTTCGGCAGGAGGTCGAGCACGAGTTCAAGCAGCATATGCGAGGCCGGGATCAGGAGCTTGCAGACGCGCAAGATCAGATGCGTCATTTGCAAGATATGGTTAGCCGCTTGTCGCAGGGTCTCCAGCCTCCACGTGATCGCTCAGATTCTTGATGTATTTTTTTTCTTTTTATATGTTGTACATGAAAACTTTAAAATTTTAATATATTAATTATTTTTGGAAATTAAATGATTATTGTTTGGATCAATATGAGTGAAGAATGTTTCTATCAATATTTAAATGTAATGAAATTGTATTAATCGTTTTAATTTTTAATATTTTATATTTTTTAAAAAATTTAATTAGCGACGCATTAGCGACTGAAATTGTATCGCTTATATTTTTAAAATTTTATTATTAAATATTACGACGCAATGACCTGGCATCGCAATAATTTAAAAAAAAAATTAATAGCGACGCATTAGCGACTCAAATTGTGTCGCTATTATATCTAAAATATTATTATTAAATATTGCAACGCAATCACCTTGCGTCGTAATATTTTAAAAAAAATTTTCTTGGCGACGCATTAGCGACTCAAATTGCATCGCTATTATATTAAAAATATTATTATTAAATATTACGATACAACTAAATGCATCACAATATTGCGACGCAATTGAATGTGTCGCAATATTTAATAATAATTTTAAATATTAAAAATTAGTTTTAAATTTTGCGACGCATTTGGATGCGTCGCAATATTGCGACGCATTGTTGCGTCGCAGAGAGTCGCAATATTGCGATGCAATTGCGATAAATGAAGATTGCGATAGACATCTGAGCGACGCCGTTATTGCATCGCTATTGCGTCACAATAGCACGTTTAGCGATGCAATTATGACGCATTTGGGCGTCGCAATATTTTTTTTCCCTTATAGTGCAAGTTTCAACTTATCCATTGCCTAATCACTTATGCTGGGACACAAAAAAAAAAATAGTGGTGCATGGTTCAAATTCTTGAAGAAAAATTAAAAACATTTCAACATGCATTATTGATTTAAAATAATACTATTGTAACATTATATTGACTATATTATTAGTGAGGCCTCTTTTATATTACATATATACTATATATAATTGGGGTTGCAAACACATCATATTGGATCTGATCTTGATCCAATTTACCTTTATATTCAAGTTTTGGTTTTATATTCAAACCTAACCTATTTGTTGATCAGGTCGAGTTGGATCTATGAAAAAAAAATTAAACCTAGCATATTATTTGAGTCTATTCGTATTCAACTCAAAATATTATATTTGGATCCAACATCTAACTATTATTTTATTATTAAAATCTATTAGTTAATAACCAAACATTGATTCGCTAATGAGATTAAAAAGAAGAAACTTAAACTTAAATTTTATTCAAAAACTCTTAACTCTATCCAAATAAATAATTATTCTCAAGTTTATAAATCATAATATTTAAAAATATTTATTAATATAGTTAAATATATTATAAATAGGAATCCACTAAAATAAATAATAAAATATAAATATAATAAGAGAAAAAAGATGAGAGGAAATCTAGTTTTTAATATGAAAAAGAGAATTAGTTTAAATTAGAGTATGTTCAATGGATTTGCACAAATAATTGTAATAAATAAAAATAAAGTTTATATAATTAAGGTTTAAGGAATAGAATAAATTGGATTCTGAATAGATTAGGTTAAAAAATATAAGATCCGAATTTAACTCAAAATTTTGATAAGGTTCAATTCTAAAACCTGACCTAATCTATTAGCCTTTAGATACATATTGAATCGGGAGTGAGTCAAGTTGTGAGTCAATCTGACCCATTTGCATTCTTAAGTAAGCCATACAAAGTTGGATGCTGAAAAAATAAAACCCTTAGAGAACCTATATGCTAAATGTATGCTAGATAACATATTGAACTTGTATATCTATCTCATAAATATAATCTTTTCTTTCATAAAAACTAGATACGTGAGAATTCAGCATGATAGCTAAGTGATCTTTCAAGCCATACGTCCAAGCTACAAAAGAGTTTTGAATTTTTCATTATTGACAATAATTTTTGGGAGTTCCACAAGACAAGAGCTTATTGCATGCTAAAACATTTTTAGTGCCTAAAAACCTTAAAAATTCTCTAGAATAAGTTCCCAACCCTGCTTCTCAGTCGGTTGCAGTGGATGAGGGCTGGAGCACTCTGGTGAAGGTGGGTTGCAGACGTCCCCCTGGGTCATCGAAGGTAGCAGAGGTTCTTCATCAGTCGGGAAGGGAGATGGAAGCCCCTGCTTCTGTGGCCGTGCCAGTTCATCAGGTATGTGCCGGTGTGAATGGTTTAGATAAAGGGAAGAAGAAGATGGTTAAGGAGGGAGGGGAGAAGGAAGCCTCTGCTATGGTGGCCGTGCCGGTTCATCAGGCGCATGCCATTTTTAATAGTTCAGCAAGGGAAAAGCTGAAGATGGATAAGGTTGGGATCATTGAACCACATTTGTCCGAATCCCTGGTTTCTATTAACCCTTTTGCCACCTTGGGTTTGGTTTCCATTGAAGGGGGCCAAATGGAGAATAGGGTTATGGTTTTGGGCCCCCTTAAGCGGGCTAGACCAGCCGACAGCCTGCCTTCTAAGTCCAACTCCAAACTGGAGAAGAGGAAAGGGAAAGGCAAGGGAAATAATCTCAAATGTAGAGTGGATATCATTCCTTCTTCAGTTAGTTCGACCCTGCCCTTCTGCTACCCAGGATTCAATGGTCAGGAGGTGATGATGGCCAACTCGGGTAGGCCTGCTGTCCAGGAGTGTGAGGAATCCTCTAGTGTTTTCTTGGGCCAAGATTTAGCTGACATTGATGAGGATTCAGAAGCTCTGCAGGCATGTCCCATTCAGAATTCTATGGATGGCACTCGGCCTGCAGGGTGCCATTCTGATAGCTTTATGGTAGAGGACCAGGGGGGGTCCCATCTATCTCCAGTTAATTAATAAAAATTTTACTGTAGAATGTAAGAGGTGCTAATAAGCCCTCATTCCGTTCCTCTTTTGGTAGATTGTTGCAGTTATACAATTTTGATATATGTGTTTTGTTAGAAACCAGGCTATCGGGAGACAGTCTGGCGCGATTTTGAAGACAGATTGCCCGGTCTTGGTCTTCTTATGCAGTGGAGGCTGAGGGTCTGTCTGGTGGTATTTTGGCCATTTGGCATGACTCTGTTGTTACGGTTGATGTGTTTCATCAGTGTAACCAGTTGATCAGCCTTGTTGTCTCTGAAGGGACTACTGACCCCTGGCTCCTTTCAGCGGTCTATGCCAATACAGATTACCATGAGAGATGGGTCCTTTGGTCCGAGCTGACTTCCCTCCTTGCTCAGGGGATTCCATCCATTATTGCTGGTGACTTTAACTGTATCACCGAGGCTAGCGAGAAGCGGGAGGGCAGAAGAGTCACTGGCTCTGCTGACATAAGTGAATTCAGGTCATTTATCAGGGCTTCTGGGCTGATGGATTTGGGATATTCGGGGCCCCAATTCACTTGGTGTAATAATCGGCAGGGGTCAGCACGGGTCTGGGAGAGATTGGATAGAGCTTTGGCTACTGCTCATTGGCTTCATAAGTTTCCTGCTGTGTCTGTTACTCACCTTCCTATGATCGCCTCGGATCATTATCCCATTTTGATATCCACGGAGGCTGATCAGTATCAGAGAAAATAGTTTAGATTCTAGCGGTTTTGGACGTTCCATTCTGCTGCTCGGACTATCATATCTCAGGTATGGCACCTTCCTATCAGGGGTAATGCTGTTTACCAGTTATTCCTCCATCTTATGCTAGCCAGTCATAGCCTTTCCAGATGGAATAGACTGGAGATTGGGGATCTGGTTAGGCAAGTAGAGGAGGCTGAAGTAGTTATAAGTGCTCTTCAGGCGAAGGAGGACCAAGATGGATTTCTTTTGGATTTTGATCTCTCCTTGCTGCGCGAGAAACTTTCTCATCACCACTCCCTTCTCCAGTAGCAGGAGTTATATTTGAGGCAGAGGTCCATGGTTCAGTGGATCCGTGAAGGGGACCATAATACTAGATTCTTCCACCATGCTACTCTAATGCGCCGGGCAGCTAGGATTCGGAGGGTAGCTGATGCTGAGGGGAATTATCTGGACGACATCCATTCTATTCGGACTCAGTTTCTTCACTTCTTTCAGTCTAGATGGTCTACGTCCACTGGTGATGGGGCTCCGATCATCTAGGTATCTGATTCCAGGAAGGTTTCCTCCTCGGATAATGCTATGCTTGTCAGGCCGATTCATGCAGAGGAGGTTCGCAGGGCCCTTTGGGAGCTTGGTCCGGACAAGGCCCCGAGGCCAGATAGATTTTCACCCTTCTTTTTCCGACACTATTGGGATATCGTTGAGCAAGAGGTGATTCAGGCTATCCAGATTGTCTTCCAATTGAAGCATATTCCTATGGAATGGAATCGGACCCTTATTACTCTTGTGCCCAAGCGCTCGGATTCTTCTCTACCTCAGCATTTTAGGTCGATCAGTCTGTACACTACTTTGTATAAGGTATGTGCCCATCTTTTAGCCAGCCATCTCCGAGTGGTGATTCCCCGCCTTATTTCAGTGGAACAGGAGGCGTTCATTAGAGGCCGTTCTATCTCGGACAACGTCCTCATCACTTAGGAGTTTATGCATGATCTCCATAGAGCCCCTGCCAGATGGTGTCTTATGGCTGTTAAGCTTAATATGGAGAGAGCTTATGATAGACTGAGCTGGGCCTTCTTGCACCGATCTCTTCATGAGTTCGAATTCGACGAGCTATTTATTGAGTGGGTTATGGCTTGCATTCAAAGGTCTTCTTTCTCTCTGATCATTAATGGGAGCCTGATTGAGTTTTTTCATTCTGCTGTGGGATTACGTCAGGGGTGCCCTCTATCTCCCCTTCTGTTCATTCTGGCTACGGATGATCTTTCCCGAGCTTTCCATCAGGCTTAGCAAAATCGAAGGATTGTTCCTTTTATGGTGGGGGTAGGGGGCCCTTCTGTCTCTCATCTTCTGTTTGCTGATGATTGTATTCTTCTGAGTCAGGCTTCTACTGATAATGCGGCTTCCTTCGATTCCATTATTTAGAGTTATTGTCAGGCTTCGGGGCAGAAGGTCAACCTTCTTAAGTCTTCTATCTGCTTCAGCCCGAAGACTTCCAGATCCACCAAAGAAGCTATTATCAATCTGTTGGGTATATCTATTCAGACTGACCGGTTTATGTATCTAGGGATCCCCATGACTGGTAGACGTCCCCATTATTCTGACTATGTGGATCTTGAGAGGCGTGTTCATCAGCGTATTGACGGTTGGCATGTCACTGGCTTATCCATGATGGCTAGGGTCACCATTATTCGGTTGGTTCTTTCCTTCCTTCCTCTTTATTTGCTTTCGAATGCGGCCATCCCGACTACTTGTCTAAGGAGGATTGAGAGATATTTTAGAGATTTTCTTTGGGCTTCTATGCAAGATGGGCATGGCATCCACCTTCTATCTTGGGACACGATCTGTATGCCAATTCAAGAAGGTGGCCTCGGAATCCAATCCCTGATGGTTAGGCATCAAGCTCTATTGGCTAGACATGCATCACGTTTCTTCTTGGAGCCGCATTGTCTTTGAAGCTTCGTGATGCGTGCAAGGTATAGTGATTGGAAGTTTGGGAGCATATAAGGCCGCCCGGGGGTGTTCCTCCTTTTGGAAGGAGGTGTGTCAGTATGGTGATTCTATCCTGAAGAATCTCTCTTAGATGATTGGTGATGGTCATTCTATTGATATTATTCAGGATTCTTGGATTTCGGAGCTCTCTCTATCTCGGTGGCCCTCATTTATCAGTATTGATGTCCCCTCTGACTTGAGGGTTAAGGATTTGATTTCACTAGATTCCCACTCCTGGCATACCCCTATGGTGACCCATTTCTTTGGTGAAGAACTCTCTCAGCGAATTCTCTCGATTCCTCTTATTTCTAGTCCCTCGACTGACGTCAGGCTTTGACAAAGATCCTCTCTTTTTAGGGCCCCTTTAAGGGACCTTATAAAGTTTTTTAGGCCTCAGCCCCAGTGCACGAAGGATGCTGCTTGGATCTGGTCGCTCCCCACCCTTCCCAGGGTTCAACTGTTTATTTGGAAGCTTCTTTGGAATTGCCTTCCAACGAGTGCCCTGCTTTCTCGGAGGGGTATGCCAATCCAGCCGATATGCCCTCTGTGTAGATTGGAGGATGAGTCTACCGATCATGCTATCTTTATATGTCCTAGAGCTAGACGGATTTGGCACCTGATGGGTTATATTAGTAGAGTGGATGATTCTGGTTCCCCATGTTCTCTCTTCTTTCATGATCTCCGGAGGGCCCCTCAGTATAAATGTGGTCTTTGGGCGGTTACGGCTTACCAAATTTGGCTATCGAGGAACCATCTTATATTCTCGAAGGACTTTATTTCTTCACAGCGGCTTATGTGGAAGATTAGATCATTGTCTACGGATTGTGCCCGTGCTATTCAAGCGGTTGGTTCTGATTCCTCTGGCCTCTGGGGTTCCCCTGCTGCTTATGCAGCGAATCGGCGTACGGTTTTTATTTCCTGGGAGCCCCCCTCTAGGGTTTGTCAAAATCAACTTTGATGGGAGTGTCCGTGGTAGATTTGCTGGTTCGGCCTTCATCATCCGTGGGCCTCAGGGTCATATGCTGGCAGTGGGTGGATTTGGTATTCTTGATTCCTCCGTCCCTACGACCAAGCTTTGTGCTGCTTAGGCAGGTATTACTTATGCTTCTCAGTTCTCCATGCTTATAGACTAGTGATCGAGCGATTCTATGACGGTCATTAGGTGGCTTCGGAAGGAAAATGTTCCTGAAGCCCCCACTAATCCGGTTCTCAAGGATATATGGTTCATCCTTCAGGAAGTTGATTCTGCCCAAATTCGTCATATATACCGTGAAGCCAATTCGGCTGCTAACTGGGTGGCGGCTTCAGTGGCCCAGTATGCTAGCTATTGGATATGGAGGCAGGGTAATCCTTGTCCTACTGTTTTGCTGCAAATTTTGCATTCTGATGTATCTGGGCTGATTCACACTAGACTTGTGTAATCGCACGCTTGTACCAAAAAAAAAAAAATTATTCTCCTCTTAATTTCTCATTGATGCCATTTAATTTAATAATTCACACTTCTCATTGTTCACTAATTCCATGGTATTTCATGATCTGAAATACTCTAAAAAAATTAATTTAACTTCTTTTGTTAGTTTTATTGTTCAATTCCATTTAATTGTCATTCTTTGATATGGCTATGATATTGAGACATGGTACTAGTTATGCTGCAATAAAAATATATATGTGCTATTAATCTATTATAAGTGCATTATTGTTAATGTAATTTGATTTGGTTATCTAGATTTGGGTATACTGGATTTACTGTGCATTATTACTGGAATTCATGATATTATATGTTGTGTATTTATGATGTTGAATCATAGTTGTATACTGGTGGTGTAAGTAGGGATTCTTATCGTGCTTAGGCTAATTATATTTTTCAAAGCTTAAATAGCTTAGTTACAATTTTCATGAGCAAATTAGAAGGAGATGTATAAGTTATGAAGGGCAAATCATGTCCCCTGACATCAACAGCGTTTGCAATAAAATAATTAAAATTTTGACATTCTGATTAATTGATAATTCTTACAGATTAAATAATGTTCATTAAATTTTTAACATACTGATAATTAATAAAATATTTTTAAAAAAAAGTATGTCTTAGATATTGTTTAGAAAATTTAGGAGTTGTGCACCATGCGTTTAGTCTATTTAACAGGTTGGAGCGTAAACATAATTCTAACTAGGAGTATAATTGAGTCAAGATAGCTCATGAGTAGCTCAAACTCAACTAGAAAAATATTCAAAACCGACTTGCTGCTTATCGAGTCAAGCTCGAGCTATTTGAATATTATAGAGTCATGTTCGAGTATTAAAATATTCGACTCGAAAAGCTCGCGAGCTTAATAAAGCTTACTTAATTTTATTATTTTATCTTTATAATTATATATATTTATAATATTATTTTAACTATATAAAAATTTTAAAAATTTTAATTATATTTATTTTAATTTAAAAATTATTTTTAAATTTTAATATAAAAATTTAAGTTAAATCGAATTTGAATCGAGCTTAAATATATCGAGTATTTTATCGTGCTCGAATTCAAACTTTAAATAAAAAACTTGATTGAATTTGAGTCCAACTTGAGCTTGACACTGATTCAACTCGTTTACACTTCTAACTCAAAGAAAACACACAGGTGAGACCGGTAACTATATGCTTTATTTTCTATACCATCTTATTTGACGTAACGTAAGCGGATCTTTCAGGGCATTCATTGATCAGCACCTCTGGACTCTGGTCTTATTGCAGTCAACTCGATGAGGATTTGCAAAGATCTTTCACTTCACCTGAGATTTTCTAACCCCGGTGGTTACCACCGAGTTTAATTGCATATAAATATTATCATAAATAAAAAAATAAAAAAATAAAAAAATATTAAATAAAATTTTAGGTACTAACTTATAATATTAAATAGATAAAATTAAATTTTTATTTTTTAAAAAAATATTTCAAAAATATAATAGTTGGACCCTTGCCGTTCTCCCATCAAATATAGCTTCAATAGCTCTCAGGAACGTGACTCGGAAGAAAAATGCAGGATAACTTTTAAAAAGGCCACTAACAAATTCAGGCAAAACTCTTGTCCCCTCCATGACTCCACTTCCCACTTTTTAACCGATCCAAGAAAAATTTGTTGTTGACTTGATGTACTTTCCAGGTCGGCCATTAAATTTTTGGAGCTTTTGGAGCATGTGAAAAGCAATCTCTCATATGCGCATGCTTGCGAGCCAAGCCATCTTGGACCATGTCAACTTTACATGATCATACGCAATAACATCTATGAAAATTGTGTCATGGAGAAAGTGTGACGAGCTTGCAGCATTTATGGGTTCTTTTCGTTATAATAAAGCAAAAATAAAGTTCACATCAATTTGAGCCATCATTATAAACCATACAACTCTCACAGTCTATGTGGCACTTAGCTTCTGCAGCACCCATGAGTCTGTTTCGTTATAATAAAGCAAGACGAACAAGGTCTACATAAACTTAGGCCATCACAGCCCAAAAGGGATCCAATTTGTACTTATCCATCTTCCTTAACTTGTTATAAACCATACAACCAACTTTCAATTTTTCAATATGAACTATTGAGAGAGGCATCATAGAAAGGATGGCGTTTGAGCATTTGAGCTAAAAATAGATTTTTAATGTGCAGTAACACTGAATTCATTGGACACTAAATCTTATATCCAGCGTATCAAGCTGTTTGAAACTTTATCAAGCATCTAATATTCTCATTTCTCTAATTTGGAGGAGATCCTGCGTTCTGTAAGCCCATCAACTTAGCCGGAAAGGAGTGATTTCTATGAAGTTGTCTAAAAAACCAATGGTCTTTGAAAATATGAAACTTTCATTTGATTATCCCTTCAAGATTGACTCCAAATGGGGTAGAGGCTTGCTAAAAAATGATGGCTAATTAGTACGAATTGTCCAATGTATGGCGATGCTACTGAGATCATTTCTCATCTTTTCTTTTTCTATCTTTTCATTCAGAGTCTTTAGTCTCTCATTGCTGATCGCACTCATATCTTTTTCAGGCCAAGGGACCCCATCATTTGTAGATGGCATAAAGAAAGTATATACCCTCATCTTAACATTTGGCTTGGAATCAACTGATCTTGTTTATCTTATGTTATATTTTAAGAGAGAGAAACTTAAGGGTATTCTCTTTTAAAATTTCTTTGCTATGTCTATTCAAATCCTTTATAATTTTGATTGTTGAAAATATTTACCAAGGAAAAGGGCTTCGGCCTGTGATATTATTATTTACTCCTTTTGTATATTCTTCTTCTTCTGTAAATGTTTGACCCAATAAATTTAGGGTATCATTTTCCTATTTTCAATCAAAAAAAGCTAAATCGATCGTTTATGTGTTATTTTGATACCTTCACTAATCTGAGCCAAATAGATTAGGACGATCTTGAATTTGGTTTTTAAGGTGGTGAAATTTGAATTTTTTGCCTTGATATACACTCCTTGCCCTCTGCAATCACTGGGGGATGAAGTAGGACGCTCGTTAGACACTAGAGAAGATCCAAAAAGGCAAAGATTTGAAGCAACAAAAGATGAATGCTCTATTCGGAGAGCTTGCTTGAAGTAGTAGATCAGCTCCCTTTTGAAGCAGCTAAATACCAGATCAATGCCATCTAAGTTGTATCATGTAGAAAAATGAAATCAAGTGGCCCATGAAGGGACACAAGATAAAATGTTAGACTTAATTTAAATATATTGATCCCTATTAGATATGCGGAAACATGGGATCAATATATTTATCATGAGAATAAAGCAAGTTAAGATCGATAAATACCTCCAGCCATTGCTATTGATTTTCTTCCAGATGAGGGTAAGGATCTTGATCTTCCTCTCGATCTGAATCAGCTGCACCTCTCAGGATCTTGATCTAACGCTTTGATCTGAATCAGCTGCAGATCTACCTCTCGGGATCTTGATCTACCACTTCGAAAACCTTGATTGAGTGCTTGATTGAGTGCTTCCAATCAATGAGCTATCGCACACGATGGTGTATGCCCTCAAGATATGCTCTTGATCAGGGACCCAATCTCTCTGGCTTCTTTTTGGTTTTTTTTTTTCTCTCGATGATATTTTTTTTGTTATCGAAAGCCTTAGAAGAGATCTCTATTTAAAGAGATATCTTAACTCTCTTCCACTGCCTACTCCTATCAAAGTAGGCGTTTAAGCGTTTAACACTATTTAATCCACCGCCTACTCCCATCAAAGTAGGCGTTTAAGCGTTTAACACTATTTAAGAGATTTCGTTACCACTTATTAACTAATGGATGGCATAGAGAATTATCCGACCATTAAACTATATTGCAATAAAATAGGACCATCTACTAAACGAGATACTACAAAAAAAAAAAAAAAAAAAACTCTTCACTGAATTTATTAAATTAGCAAAATTAACTGGAGTTTAAAAGGGAGGAATGGAATAAAAACTTTTTGTGATGGGGAGTTTCTTTTAGACTTTAAATGCCATGCAATCATGGTCATAAGGAAATCAGGCATCATTAGTCTGATCAATTTGATTTCTTGAAATGTACTTGATCTTTTAAACTCTTCTGAGAATGCTAGGCTAAAAGCTATAAATGATGCAACATGATACTGTCTTGCCCAGTTGTGTTATATTTTGGATCCCGAAATGGTGTCATTTCCTACATGCATGACCTGGTTTATATTTTTTGCATGATGGTTAACTGACAAACTTTTGGAACAAGAGTGGCAAGCAGACAAAAAAAACCTAGAGACAGGAGAGAGAGAGAGAGAGAGAGGAGAAAGACTGAAGAAGAAGAAGAAGAAAAAAAAAAAGCATTTTTATTTACTCATTATAAATCACTAGAAGACGTTTCTTAGCTCTTTGTTCTCTTTTGAAGGCTTCACGTATCACTGCCACGGTGCCTCGCACTATAATAAAACTAATTTAAAGCTCAACCACCATTTTTTAGTCTTATCCGTGTGCAAACACTCAAGGAACAAACAAGCATTGCTATCTCAACAAAGACAAGCACGGTAAGAGCCAAAAGATTTCTCACCCCAAACTTCATTCATAATTCATAATGCACAGTGTTGAAGTCGCCAATATGATTTTTTTTTTTCTTCCTTGTTTAAGAATACGTGGTGATTTATACATGCACTTGTTCCTCTCACATCTTTAATTTGTTAGTAGTCAGCTCTGTTTCTATCATTCGTTTCCAGAGTCAGAATTTTTTTCTCTTATGATGTCTACAGCAACCAAATGGTAAGACTTGGTTATCTCTTGAGGCCAAGCAAAGAAGTGGCAACAAATGGTTTTCATCTTGGCTGTATTCAATGCTAAGGCAGGTTATTGGTAGGACATTGAGAAAGAGGTCATATTTAAACACAAAACTTCAAAGTCCATTATCCATTGCATCTGGTACCAGTGGAGACTCCAAGTTGGTTTCTGTCATATGATGAATCTAAACCACACAATGGAAACAAGATCATGTGCCAAGGAGCCATAACTCTGCCCTTGATAACCCCCACAGTGGCCTCCTAGCCTTATCTCACCACAGAAAAAGGTATGAATAAAAAAAAAAAAGAATGTAGAAATTTTATAGCACCTACACTGCTCTCTTCTTTGAGAAAGCTCTGCTTATGAAAATTACTTGCACTCAAGAGTGAAGGAGACTTCAGAGAAGGAAGCTTCCAAGCAGGAAACGTTGCCACATCGATAAAGAAAGAATATACTCTGACAGAATACTGTCAAGTAAGAGTACAAGCATTCTTGGTGTCAAATTTTGACCTTTCCAAATGGGAGCTCCACATTCTAAGCCCCAAAATAAAAGAGGACTCTCCCTCACTCTTCTAGTGTCAGTTGAGGCGCCGTTGGACTCCATTTCTTATTATCTATAAAGAAAGACTTCATGAGCAAAAATAGGATCCTCCACTTAACACGGTTAGGCATGGTAGCATTATTCATCACTGGTATATGGACCGGTGAAAGGAATGTTAGGTATCATGGCTTTCAAAAATTGATTCCTATTGGTTGAGTCATGCTTGATTCCTGTCCGATCTAACTTTCTATTCGTATATCAATTTTAGACTCATTTATCGACCGAATCAGATTAGACAGGATTGGATCAATCCATAAGGATCATTAGGGCCTATTCTAACTTAACCCAAATATTTTATTTGAGTCGAGCATCTAACTATTATTTATTATTAAAATTAAGTAATTAATAATTAAATATAAATTTATTAAAAAATTTAAATCAGAATAAAAAGAATCAGTTTGAACTTAAATTTTATTCAAAAACTCATAATTTTATCTAAGTAAATGATTAACCTTAAGTTTATAAATTATGATATTTAAAATATATTAGCATACTCAAAGACATTATATATAAGAATATATTAAAATAAGTAATAAAATATAAATATTTAAATATAAGTAGAGAAAAAAAAAAGATAAAAGAAGATTTAATTGTTAACCTAAAAAAGTTCATTCAATAAATTTATAAAAATAATTAAAATAAAAAAAACTATATACTTAAAATTTATACATCAAAATAAATTAAATTTATATCAAAATGATTTAAAAATATTTAGATTGAATATATAATATACTAATTCGATTCAACCTACATGACTCTGGATGCTGATCAAATCAGATCAGGTCTAGCTTGGCGTACTTACAGCCTTATTGGCTCCTTATGCCATCATCAGCCCTTTGGATTCGGTGCCACCACCACCGTTAAAAACCCAATAAGAACACACACACACACTGATCCCGTGACTTTAAAGAACAAAAAACTGCGGTGCGGTAGCAAATTAGAGTTTGATGGCGAATGCATGCCCATTCCCTTCCCCCTAAAACTAAAAAACCCTTTTCCCAAATCCTTTAAATGCTGGCGTCTCGTGCGCCGAGCCTCTTGCAGCTGGCCTTCTCTTCACGTCTCTTCCAACTGCCTTCCTTTCCTTGTACCCGTGTTCCCTTCCATTTCCGCGGCCGCGGGCACTCCCATTTGGAGAGAAGCCATGAGGAAGGAAGAACTTGATTTCGTCCTGGTCCCCGTCGGCCTCGCCGTGATGGTGTCCTACCACCTGTGGCTCTTCTACCGCGTCATCAAACACCCCACCACCACCGTCGTAGGAATCAACGCCATCAATCGACGCATTTGGGTCCGTACCATGATGGAGGTCGGCGGCGCTTTTTAATCATCCCCCTGCTTTGATGCAATCATATATTCTAATTTCTTATTATATTTTCGATCTAACTTGTTCTTGTATAGTTATAATTTTTATTTTATATAAATATATATATATATATCTGGTGGTGTAGGATCCCCTCAAGAACGGAGTTCTGGCGGTGCAAACCCTGAGGAACAACATCATGGCGTCGACCCTCCTGGCATCGATGGCGATCATGCTGTGTTCGCTGATGGCAGTGCTGATGACGAACAGCCACGGCGGCTACCGCGGCCTCCGGGGGAAGGATTTCGTGGTCGGCGACACGAGCGATCTCGCGCTCTCGATCAAATTCTTCTCCATCTTGGTCTGCTTCCTCCTGGCTTTCCTTCTCAACGTGCAGTCGATTCGGTACTACAGCCATGCCGGCATTCTTATCAACGTGCCGGTGAGGAGACAGCGAGCGGCGCCCGGCCTCGCGGCGGAGTACGTCTCCCGGGCGGTGAACCGAGGGAGCTATTTCTGGTCTCTCGGCCTCCGAGCTTTCTACTTCTCCTTCCCCCTGTTTCTTTGGATCTTTGGCCCCATCCCCATGGTGGTTTGCTGCTTGGTTTTGGTCTCTCTGCTATATTTTCTCGATGTCTACTCGGGGTGGGGGGAGAACCGGGAAGCGGCCGAGAAGGGGGAGGAGGAGGAGGAGGAGGAGGACTGGGTGGTGCGCGGGCGGTGCTGAGGCCAAGTGGCACCGGCCTGTGCGTGGAGATCCGGATTCAACGCTTGTTGAATCTTGGGGTCCGCTGGATTTTGAGACCCGTCAGTGATCTTAGTTAATAAGTTGTGATCTTCTCTAGAATAAAATCTCGTTGTAAAGTCGGAGTTGTGAAGAATAAAAATTGCAGTACCTCAAAAGGGTTTTGCTTAGATACTTATTATTATTAAAATATCAATCATATGCATTTATTTAAGAGATATAAATATGTTATTGATGTCATTAAACTTCATAGATTAATGTAATATAAAAAATAAAAAAAATTCAATGTGTTAAAAAAAAATTGAAGACACTGATAATCTTACCTTTTGCAATACGTGCAAGTTATTTCACGTAAGTTCGAACTGGTTCTTGATGACGCCATAGATGGTGTCTATTTAAAAGGTTTGGAATCTTCTGGGTGACGAAGAATGGAAATGGTTAAATTGGCGTCCTTCGATTCAATAATTTTTAAGAATAAGCAAATACAATTGATGGGGATGATCATGCCGTGCAAGGCTAATGGGCAAGATAACTAACATAGACGAGGACTAAGTGAACAAGATTCGAACCGACTTACTCCAGAGTTAGCCTTCGGCCTTGACTCAGAGTTGGCCTCTAGTCTCGATCCCAGAGTCGGCCTCCAAGGCCGGATTGACTCCAGAGTCAGCCTTCGGTCCCAGCTCCAGAGTCGGCCTCCAAGAACCGAACCGACACCAGAGCTAGCCTTCGGCCCCGGCTTAGAGTCGGCCTCCAGTCCCGACTCCAGAGCCAGCCTCAAAGACCAGCTCCAAAATCAGTCTCCAGCATCAGCCTCAGAGTCGGGTCCAGCCCAGCACTTTCGGCCCCCACCTGGCCCTCCTGACACCTACAACCACACATGGTCCACCTACCACTTGCAACTGCATATGGCTCCCATGGCCAATGCCAATTGCGGTGCACGCCCGACAAAAACAGGCCAACTTGCCGACTGCGGCACTGTGCCAAGGAGGGGGAAGAACGATAGTGCGCCCTTAACTAGCTCAAGGGTAATTGCGATCTGTCGCTATTGACCTTGTCGCCTATCCCTCGTTAGACAATGACATCTTGAATTTAACAACCTTCCAAAAGGGAGTAAGAGGGACCTCTGAACAGATATAAAAAAGCCTTCACTCATAATGAGAGGGGGATCTGAACTCCAAGTTTCTTGACTAAGTCTTTAATCCATTATTCTTTACTGTTTCCCAAGTTTTTCACTTGAGCATCGGAGGGTCCCCACCGGAACAATCGGTCTCCAGAGACTTCCTTGCAGGACCCTGCTCGAGGAAGAGGCGTTCGAAGGTTCCAACCTCATCCTCACTATCTCACGGACCGCGTCCCTATCCGATGTTCAAGGAGGGTAATTTGGCGGCAACATATTAGCGCACCAGAAAGAGAGGAGAGTCGAGGAGATAGAAAGCTTCGAAGTAATCAGTTGCAGGCCTCCATTCCCCTTAAAAATAAAACATGATGGTAACACACGCCCAGGAGGCTTCCGCCAGCTATGCTGGGGGCATCGCCAAGGGGTTGAGCAACAGGAGGCAAACCTCCCTGCTCCTCCTTTGTCACCACCTCATGACGATCGGATCGCTTTGCCTTGCAAGTCCAGTCACTTGTGGCGGCGGTCCAAGAGCTACAATAGCAGCCGGCGGCCGCGTAGCAGCAGCCGACGGCTACGCAGCAGCACCCAAGGCGACCCTCACCAGGTGCGGGGGCGGTTCAACCCAGTCAGCAATCCACTCGTGGAAGATCCTCATAGCGGAAAGCTCGACACCGACGTGCCTTGCTCATGCACCATCACCGGAGGACCTCTAAGAGGTCTCGGTCTCCCTCCCACCATGCAAGCGATTCCTCTAAGAGACGACACGGGAAGGAGACCGAGCGTGGACATTATCATCGGCTCCACCCCTCCCCATCCTCGGGATCCTCGAGGGAGGGGTCATTCGACGGTCGGATTGCTCGTCGAGCCGAGCGACGACTAGACGAGTACAACCAGCGGATGTTGGAGCTCAGCCGCAAAATCACCAATCACAACCGAAGATGGACTATGACAGCCGCCCTCCGCTGTCTTGCCGCATCATAGAGGAGCCAATCTCCAACCGGTTCCATCTCCCCTAGCTTGATTCCTACGACGGTACCATTGACCCGCTGGACCATCTGGAGAGGTACAAGGTCCTCATGCAGGTCCAGGGGATGACCGACTCCCTCCTTTGCATCGCCTTTCCAGCCATCCTTCGGAAGGTTGCACACGCCTGGTACTCCCGCTTACCGCCGCGCAGCATCAACTCCTTCCGATAGCTAGAGAGGGCCTTCCTGGCATACTTCGACGCATGCCAAAAGATTCCTCGAGGGGTCGACAGCCTGTTCGCCGTTCAGCAGAAGAGCGGTAAGTCATTGAGAGACTTCGTGGCCCATTTCAAGGAGGTCGCGCTAGAAGTCTACAACCTCGAAGATTTCGTGGCCACTTTGGCCTTGAAGCGAGGGCTCCGGCCTTCTCACTTCACTTACTCCCTCAACAAGAAGCCCTCCGACTCCTACACCGAGTTGCTGAGCCGCGCCTAGAAATATCTGCACTGACAAGGCAGATTCTTCCCAGAGGAAGGCTGATGGAGGGCCCAGCAAGAAGCAAGCTCGTCCAGAACCCAGTGGAGCTCGACCCAGGCGGCCTAAGCCTCATCGCTGGTCGGACAACCGACCCCGGGCTCTCATCCCCGGAGGGGAGCACTTCATCCCCCTACTCATCCCAATATCTCACATCCTAATGGAGATCGAGGATAAGTCCTACTTCAAGCGTCCCATCCCCATGAAGCCAAGAGTCCCCCGCAACATGAACCTCTATTATCGCTTCCACCAGGATCATAGCCACGACATAGAAGACTTCCATCAGTTGAAGAGGGCGATCGAGGACCTCATCTAGCATGGCCATCTGAAAAAGTTTATCCAGAGGGGAAACCCGGTAGCACCGAGCCCATCGGCACCTCCACCTACCCAGGTCGATGTCGACAACGTCCCAACTGAGAAGGTGGTGGCCATGATTTCCTAGGGGGCAGACGACGCCTCCAAGAGGCCATGAGAGGACGAGGGAGTAGATTCTGTAATCCCATTCTCTAAAGGAGACTTAGAGGGGGTGGACAATCCTAACGACGATAGTGTCATCATGTCCATGACAATTGCAAAACATCCTGTAAAGAGAATTCTTATTGATAGTGGAAGCTCTGTCGACGTTCTCAGTTATGATGCTTTTGTTCGAATGAGCTTATCTCCCGAGTCCCTTCGGCCTGTAACCACGCCCTTGATGGGCTTCACTAGGGACTCTGTGAGAGTGGAGGGAGAGATCACTCTCCCGGTCATGGCTGGGACATCGCCGTGCCAGAGCACGGTCTTTATGAAGTTTTTGGTCGTCCGAATCCCCCTAGCTTACAACGCCATCCTTGGAAGACCCAGACTGAACCTCTTAAATGCCATCATCTCCACCAAGAGGCTACTTGTGAGATTCCCCATCAGTAGAGGGGTTGAGAAGATGCGCGGGGAGTGGAGCCCAGTGCCACTCTGTTATCACACAGCTCCCAGCCCCCAGAAGGCATCTGCTCTGCCGGTGCCCGAGCTACTTGATCCTAGAGACTCGGAGAGGAGAGGAGAACCGGTTGAGCGTTTGCTGACCTTCCCACTAGAGGAGGACCCAACGAAGATGGTCCGAGTCAGGGCTCTTCTCCCCAAGGAGGCACGAGACCAACTCCTCGCTTTCCTGTGGGCGAGCTCGGATGTCTTTGCTTGGTCAGTGTCAGACATGCTAGGCATACCGACAGAGGTGATCACCCACCGGCTCAACATCAACCAGGGTGTCGGCTAGTCCGGTAGAAGAAGATGAGCTTCACCCCCAAGCGGTAGAGCACCATCGATGAGGAGGTACGCAAGCTGCTGGCCATCGGCCATATCCGGAAGGCCAACTACTCTGACTGGTTAGCCAACGTGATCATGGTCCGTAAGGCCAACGGAAGCTGGAGGATGTGTGTTGACTTCACCGACCTCAATAAAGCATGCCCCAAGGATAGCTTTCCACTGCCCAAGATTGACCAACTGATGGATGCCACATCAGGCCATGAGATGCTCAGCTTCATGGATGCCTTCTCAGGGTACAACCAGATTAAGATGGACCCAACGAATGAAGAGGCTACTTCATTTGGGATCGAGAAGGGCGTCTACTGCTATAAGGTAATGCCCTTCGGACTAAAGAATGTAGGGACTACATATCAGAGGCTGATGAATAAGATCTTCGAGGACCAAATCGAATGTAACATGGAGGCGTACATGGATGACATGCTTATCAAGAGTGTTCGTACCGACACCCATGTTACTGACCTAGCAGAGACCTTCGGCAACCTTCGCCGCTATCGAATGAAACTAAATCTGCGAAAATGTGTCTTCGGAGTCACGGTGGGTAAATTCTTGGGCTTTATGGTGAGGCAGCGGGGAATCGAAGCTAACATAGAAAAGATTAGTGCCATCATCGACATGAGGCCACCGGCTAGCAAGAAGAAGGTGCAGCGGAGAGATGCTTGCCTTTCTTCAGAGCCTTGCGCAAGGTCAACGGCTTCGAGTGAATGAAGGAGTGTTAGAGAGCCTTCGAAAGATTGAAGGAGTTCCTATCAACCCCACTGTTGCTGTCTAAGCCAAGAGAGGGAGAGAAGCTCTTCCTCTACCTTGCGGCGTCCCTTGATGCGGTCAGTTCTGTGCTCATCCGAATCGACATCGATGGGATACAAAGGCCAGTCTATTACACCAGCAAAGTGCTTCACGATGCGGAGATCAGGTATTGCAGAATAGAAAAGATTATTTTTGCACTAATCATCTTCGCTCAATGCATGAGGCCCTACTTCCAAGCCCATCCAATTATGGTACTCATGAAGCAGCTGCTCAGGGCGATCATATCCCATTTAGACACCTCTGGCCGATTGGCAAAGTGGGCCCTCAAGCTGAGCGAGTTTGACCTGTCATTCCGGCCAATGTTGGCCATGAAGTCCCAGGTCTTGGCGGACTTTCTGATCGAGTGCACCTGGACCAGGGGCAGCCGGATGAGCCCCGCTCGATGCACTCAGATGCTACGTCCGAGGCGGGGGGGAGGACTGGATCCTCTACGTTGATGGCGCATTGAATTCCCAAAGAAGTGGAGCTGGCCTCATTCTCGCAAGCTCGGAAGGAACAGTGGTGGAGTACACCCTTCGGTTCCTCTTTCCAACCACAAATAATCAAGCCGAATATGAAACCCTATTGGCGGGAGTGAAGCTTGCTAAGGAGCTTGGAGTAAAGCACCTCAAAGCCTTCATCGACTCCCAGCTCATCTCCAGGAAAATCTTGGGGGAGTACGAGGCCTGGGACCCTATCATGTTCCACTACCTGAGTAAGGTCCAATCATAGACCTCGTATTTTACTCACTTTAGTGTCAATTACATCCCAGGGGCAAGAACGCCAGGGCCGACAACTTGTCCCGATTGGCCACTTCGGTCGACGAGACTCTGGGGAGGACTTACGTGGAGCATCTGGAGGCCCCAAGCACTGATGCAGTGGAGGAGCCTTGTCGGTCAGTCAAGAGTTCACGTGGATGGATGCATACATTCGATACTTCATCGATGGAACCCTTCCTGCTAACCCTATGAAGGCTAGGCTAGTCAGATGGCGAGCCTCCAGGTTCCTGATGCTCGATGGGAAATTAGAACGAAGGTCTTTCTCTCAGCCTCTCCTTAAGTGTGTTGGCCCTGCAGATGCTGACTACGTCCTTCGCGAGATTCATGAAGGCATTTGCGGGAGCCACCAAGGAAGCAGGGTGCTAGCGTACAAGGCCTTGCGCCAAGGATAGGCTCACCATGAGAGAGGATGCTGCTAAGCTGATGCGGAAGTGCGATAGCTGTCAGTGGCACACCAACATCCAGCAATAGCCGACTTCCCAGCTAAGCCCGCTGTCAGCTCCGTGGCCCTTTGTCCAGTGGTGGATGGACATCCTGAGACCGTTTCCCTCTGCCTCCGGTCAATGAAAGTTTCTACTCGTCGCCATCAACCACTTCACTAAGTGGGTAGAGGCAGAGGCACTCACCAAAATCACCGAGGGCAAGGTGAGGTCCTTCTTCTGGAAGTTGATCATCTGCCGATTTAGGCTGCCTCATACCCTCATCACCGACAACGGCCGGCAGTTCGATGGCTCCCCCTTTAGAGAGTACTACGCTGAGTTAGGCATTTGCCAATGGTTCACCTCCGTCGGTCATCCGCAAACAAACGGAGTGGCCAAGGTCACGAACCGGACTATCCTTTAGGGGCTTAGAGCTCGCCTGGACGACTTTAAAGGAAGATGGGTAGAGAGCTCCCAAGTTTGTTGTGGGCATACCATACAATGCCGCGGACCCCACCGGGGAGATCCCTTCAGCCTCATATTTGGATCGGAGGTCATCATCCCTGTGGAAATCGGCGTCCCCAGCCCTCAGATAGAGTCATATAGTGAGGAGGACAATCCGAGTCAGCTGCAGGCCAACCTTGACCTCGTTGAGAGGCGTGTGACCGGGCACGGCTTAGGATGACCGCTTACCGACAAAGGACGGCAAGGTACTACAATGCCCTAGTTCACCCCAGGGCATTTCTCCTAGGAGATCTGGTCCTTAGATGAATCGAGGTCTTAAAGCCCATGAAGGGAGGCAAACTATCGCCAAATTGGGAAGGACCCTACCGAGTCACCAAAGCCCTCCATCACAGGGCATACCGGATCGAAGGACTTGATGAAAAGCCGCTCTCCCGCACCTGAAACTCTGATAACCTTCGTTGGTACTACCAGTAATGTACATAGACATTTGATCATGAATTGAGCGTTTCATTCTTGCATAAGTTTGAATAACCCATCCTTTCGGCTAATAAAGACATGTTTGAGTATCTCATTCTTTCAGCCTAAAATCGACTCCAGCGTTGGTACAAAGCCCGGAGCCAATCCGGCACCAAAGACCAAGTTCAGCAAAGTCAGCACTAAAACTGACTCTAGCATCGGCACAAAGCCCAAAGCCTATTCGACACCAAAGACCGAGTCCAGCAGAGTCAGCACCAAAACTGACTCTAGCGTCGGCACAAAGCCCGAAGCCAATCCAGCACCAAAGACCAAGTCCAGCAGAGTCGGCACTAAAACTGACTCCAGCATCGGCACAAAGCCCAAAACCAATCTGGCATCAAAGACTGAGTCTAGCAGAGTCGGCACCAAGACCGACTCCAGCGTTAGCACAATGACCAGGTCCAGCAAAGTCAGCACCAAAACCGACTCTAGCTCGGCATCAAAGACCAAGTCCAGCAGAGTTGGCACCAAAACTGACTCCAGCATCGGCATAAAGACCGAGTCCAGCAGAGTCAGCACCAAAACCGACTCCAGCGTTGGCACCAAAGACCGAGTCCAGCAAGTCAGCACCAAAATCAACTCCAGCGTCGGCACCACGACCGACTCCAGCGTTGACACAAAGATCGAGTCTAGCAGAGTCGGCACCAAAACCGAGTCCAATAGAGTTGGCACCAAAACCGACTCTAGCGTCGGTACAAAGACCGAGTCTAGCAGAGTCAGCACCAAAACTGACTCCAATGTCGGCACCAAAGACCGAGTCTAGCAGAGTCGGCACCAAAACCGACTCCAACATCGGCACAAAGATCGAGTCCAGCAAAATTGGTCCCAAAATTGACTCGAGCATCGGCACAAAGACTGAGTCCAATAGAGTCAGCACTAAAACCAACTCCAGCATCGTTATAAAGCCTGAAGCTAATCCGGCACCAAAGACCGAGTCTAGCAGAGTCGGCACCAAGACCGACTCTAGCGTCAGCACAGAGACTGACTTCGGCGCTGGCAATGAAGACTAGCTCCAAGGACTGACTTCGGGTCGGTGCTCGAGACTAAAACTTATCAACAAGAAAGGCTTCAATCCCCAAACTCACTGGGCAAGGATAGCGAGGACGCTACCACTCAGCCCCCTCCCTCGGCTGGCTCTTCGCCTTCAGGGACCCAAAGCTAAGGGAAAGTTTAGCGCAGCCTCCCCTTTACGAATCCTAGAGGTACCTATCTTCTCTAAGAGCTGCGGGTATTCAACACTTGCAACCTTCCACAGGAATGGCCAAGGAATGAAACGAGTGTGAACGAAGATCGCCAGCGCCTAAGGCTAACTCCAAGGTGAGCTCCTAAGGCCGACACCTGCAGCGGCCCTCAAACTCGACTGCAGCGTCGGCACTAAACCTTTCCCTCAAGCCGGCCTCAGTACTTGCCTTGAAGTCTACTTTGGCCTTGGGATGAGTCATCACTCTAAGCTCACCCAGACTCACAAGGGATGACGTGCTAACAGAGATAAGTACCAAAAAAAGAAAAAATTCGAACACTTAAACATTGGAAAAATCCTTACTTCATTGTTTGTCAAAGTACTTACATAATGCCGACTCGAGTTGGACTTCAGTAAAAAATTGAACGGGTGAAAATAAAAGATTACAAAGAGAAAAGAAGATGACCTTAGGTATCGGCCGGTGCAAACCTGTCATCAGCCGGGGGGCCCATCTTTGGCTGACCTCTGCGCTAAGGGCGATCCCTCCGGCTCCTCGTCATCGTCGGGCATGAGGTCGCCAATGCCGGGGATGCTGAAGACCCGAACTGCCTTCTCCTTGCACTCCTGGAAGCCCTGGTGGTAGATGTCGATCGAGGCCTCCGCCAGCTCTTCGAAGAAGTCCTCGGAGCCTCGATAACGCTCCACGGCCTCAGCCGCTGCCTTCTCAGCCGCCGTGGCCTTCTCCTCGACGGCCCGCACCGCCGCTTCCATCTCAGAGGCCCTCTGGAGGGCCTCCCTCTTATCCCGACGCCATCCTTGGCCAGCTGCTCAGCCTTCTTTACCTCCAGGTAAAGGGTGTAGATGCGCATATCGCATGCCTCGATCATTGCCCGGGCGGCATCCACCCTCTCCTCGGCAACCCAGGTGCGCTTGAGTTCAGCTGCCACCCAATGCCTTACCTCCTCCAGCTCCTCCTCCCACTCGACCCGAGTCACCTCCAAGCAGCGGCGGTCTCTCGCTTAGCTCGGCGAAAGGCCCTATCGGCTCGGAGGGTGACCTCCCGCGCGGCGGCCAGGGAGTTCACTAGCTGCACAAAGAAGGCCTATGTCAGTGCGCAACATGATGAAGAAAGTAAATGTCCTGAGAAGGAGAGGATACTTACCCACAGCATGGCAACGGAGGCATTCCTGAAGAAGGCGGAGCACCCATGGCACCGAAGCTCCTCTTGGAACTCCGGTAGGTAGGCTGGGGCTAGCGGCTGCTCCGCCACGTGGCCGTGGTTCATCAACGAAGGCCGGGATGAAACTGCCCTGAGCCCGCTTCCCTCTATGGGCCTGGCCGACGCCAAGACAGCAGGCATCGTGCCCGAGGCCGCCGGCATCTCCTCTACCGAGGGCCCCACTGCCGATAGGTGCTCCTCACCCACCTCCTCTCCCTTTGGTGGACCCTCGCCTGATGAGCCCTCATCCGAGACTGGCTCCGCAGATGGGAGGACAGCCTTGGCCCTCGGCTCCTCTGGGGTGTCTCGGCGATAAGGTCGATCGACGGCGCAACCCCCTGGCTCGGTTGAGGCTCGCTAGGGGAAGGATTCGGTGACTGGAACCGAGGGCGGGTCCTCCTCCCCGACCCCTTGGCTTCACTAGTGGCCCTCTTCTTCTTGGCCACCGCCATCTTCACTATGTCGGCTGGCACCCTCATATCTTCAAAGGCCAGAGTTGGTCAGCAAAAAAAAAAAAAAGAAAGAGAGAAAGAAAAGCAGGAGGAGACCCGCGACCGCTCACCATCACTCGGGAGGATGCCGGTGAGTCGGAGATACTCCTCCGATAAGAGTCTTCGGGGGGGGGGGACCTCGGAGGCTAGCAACTGCACGTGCGCCTTCCGGTCCCTCGGGACTATGGTCAGGTTCTTGTTCGGCTCTAGGTGTGGGACCCCCCAATCCTGCTTCACTCCCTCGAGGTTCACAAAGAAAAATCGGGTCTTCCACCTCTTGATGGATGTGGGAAGACTCAGCTTGATGACTCGTCCAGGCCTAGGGGTGAACAGCCACCAGCCAGAATGACCCTGGCGGTGGAGGGTATAAAAGGTCCGGAACAAGGACAGTCGGGCCTCTATGCCCTGGAGGCCACAAAGCACCATAAACACAGAGATGGTTCGATAGGAGTTCGGGACCAATTATGTTGACGCTAGGTCGTACCTACGGACGAGGTCGGTGATGAAAGGATGAAGCAGAAGCCAGAGACCAGCCCTAAAGAACTCCTCATACATGGCAACCCCCCGGGAGGAGGAGGTCATCCTATCGTCGGGCCCAGGGACGATCAGCTAGACATCCGTGGGTACCCTATAGACTCCCCTAAGGGCCCTTAGGTCGGAGGGGGTGACGGTGGAAGCGACCCCCTCTGAGCTTTCCCCACTAGTCCTAGGTGGTCAGGCAGAGGACAATGGTGCAGCAGCGGCCGCCGAGCGATCCCTAGCAATGATCCTCCTGGCAACTCGCTGCTGTGACGAAGGGACCTGGTCCTCTGAGGAAGGTGAAGATGACCATTGAGGTGTTGGGGACGGAGAGATCTGCAACTGAGATGAAGAAATACGGTCCTCGAAATGAGGGAAAGAGGACCACGAGGGCGACGAAGTCATGGAAGGAAAACAAAGGGAGGTTAAGAGGACTGACCTGAATAGAAGAGGAGGGACGGCAAGACCGGAAGGAGTAAAGCTCGGGTAAGGCTCGGGCTTGGAAAGGAAAAAGAAGGTCTTAGAAACGTAAGGAGCCAGGCTCAAGGCGACCTTCCTTTTATGCATCCTTTTCAAATCGTCCCACCCGATTCAGCTTGCCACGCGCATACTTGCCACTGGAGGAGATGCTTCGGCTACCATCTAGTGCATCGGGAACGTAATCAGCGGCCAATGATCGGACATCGGTTACACTAGCCTCATGATGGCCACTATCTTTTCATGGAGATCGAGGGGCTTCCCCGATTCCAAGGAGGATCTTTCCAAATCCGACGATGAGGATTGACGAGGCAATGGTTTGTAGTACCCCGCATCTTCCGCATTAAAGAGGCATCACCTCTCAGGGACACGTGCCCCTCTCCGTAATTAGAGGCGTGCGGGATCAGCCACCGTGTGATTACGCACCCCTTTTGATGGGCGAGAACGTAATCACTCCATCTCAGGGGTGGAGGGGGGGCATCTGATGTGGCTGATCATGCCACATCAAGGCTAACGGGCAAGGTAACTGATGAAGACGAGGACTAAGTGAACAAGACCTGGACCGACTCCAGAGTCGGCCTTCGGCCTGACTCTAGAATCGGCCTTCGGCCCCGACTCAGAGTCGGCCTCCAGTCCCGACCCCAGAGTAAGCCTCCAAGGCTCGGACCGACTCCAGAGTTGGCCTTCGACCCCAACTCCAGAGTTGGCCTTCAGCCCCGACTCAGAGTCGGCCTCCAGTCCTGACTCCAGAGTGGCCTCCAAGACCCGGACCGACTCCAGAGCCGGCCTTCGGCCCCAACTCAGAGTTGGCCTCTAGTCTCGACTCCATAGCCGGCCTCCAAGACCAGCTTCAAAATCGGTCTCCAGCACGGCCCAAAGTGGGTCCAGCCCGGCACTCTCGGCCCTTACGTGGCCATCCTGACACCTACAACCATCACGTGATCTACCTATCACCTGCAACTGCATATGGCCCCGGTAGCCACTGCTAGTTACGGTGCACGCTCGACAAAACCAGGCCTACTTGCCGACTGCGATGCTGTGCCAAGGAGGGGGGAGAACGGCAGTGCGCCCCTGTGGGTAGTTGCGATCTGTCGCTATCAATCTTGCCGCCTGTTCTCCACTAGACAATGACGTCTTACATTCACAACATTCCAAGAGAAATAAGAGAGACAATCGAATAGGTATAAAAAAGCCTTTACTTATAACGAAAGAAGGATCTGGACTCCAAGTTTTCTGACTAAGTCTTTACTTCATTATTCTTTTCTGCTTTCCAAGTTTCTCACTTGAGGGCCTGAGAGTCCCATAGGAACAACAGGTCCTCGAGTCCCGCATCCTTATCCGATATTCAAGGAGAGTGATTTGGCGGTTGCTTCGTACAATTTTAAGACAGAAAGTATTTAATTTAAATCGCATTGACTGTGGGATTAAAAATATTTAAGGCAGGAAGTATTTGAATTAAATCGCTTTGACGACTGTGGGAAATAATATCATCTCGTAAAATACACCGAACATGCAAGATACGTCTAACAGGGTGACTGTGACTACTCCAGTGAACAACTGAGAAGCTCTCACACGTATTTCAGAGGTCAAACAGGAACTGCAAGTGGTATATGCTCTTGGGCATATGCTCGCATGATGCACAATCTCTGGTTTGATTAATATATATATATATATATATATATATATATATATATATATATATATATATTATATTAAATTTTAAAATTTTATTTTTAAATCAAAAATTTAAACTAAGATAAATAATGTATATTGGTTTAAATTAATTTTAATATAAAAAATAATCGATTTGGTATTTTATACAAAAAAATAGATGAAATCTTTTTTAATTTTTAAAAAATAAAATATTGTAAAAAAAATTCTTCACGATAAAGGTAAGTTGTTGTTGAAATTACTGCTATAATATCCAAAAAGTTCTTTCTATAATATTTTCTTAGTTAATATTTTGATTTCATAGTTAAATAATATTTAAGAACTCTTTAATTTAACTTTACACATAGTATGAAAAGAAAAATTCGAAGCCATTTCATTGACTGTGTTTATTTATCATATTTTTATATTATTATTAATAAAAAAAACATAAGTTAATATTTAAAAATTAAAATTTTAATATAAAATGGACGTCTTGCACATCGGAAGAATCAAATCATAGTCAATACGTACTATAAGAAAATATTTTGACATCACTATACTGTATGCACATGCAAGACTTATGAAAGGAAAAGAATTTAGATGAGAAAAAAATTTATACATTAAAGAAAAAGTTCTTTACATTAAAAGATGTGAATCTAAATGCATGCGTGATGCACGAAGAATAAAGGATATCTCAACTTTAATAAATAACTTTATATATATATATATATATATATACACTAGAATAGATTAGATTAGGATTAGCATTAGGCATTAGCCATGTGCATTTACACAAAATAAATAATAAATAAATAAAGATATCAAATGTTGTCATATTCTCAATGCTATTATAAAGGATAGCACAACAGTTTGGTAATCATTACAAAATTAAAATTTAAAAGAGGGTTCGTGGTTTTGGAAGTGAGTGATTCTGTCCATCTATTTACAACAAATTTTGTATTCGAACCTTTCTGGGCTGACTCGCACTAGGTTAGTGTGATCGTTCGTTTTTGTACAAAAAAAAAAAAAAATGATGAAATCTATTATAATAATAGATTTTATCATTTACGGTGCATATATTTTTATCAAATAAATAAATATATGATAGAGAATCAGTCTGAACCATAGACAGACAAAGTGGTGAAGTTGGCGCTCTTTTTTTTTTTTTTTGAAATTTTTAGCTTAACTTGCATCTTTCAAATCATCTAATGCAATTCTACAAAAGCTCCAAGGAAGTGGTAGGAACAAAACTCAATCGCAGTAGGTTTCAATTTTGATTCGTGCAAAAGCTCATATTTTATGGTTCACAAAGTGTGCTTCAGATATTTGAAGAGTAAAATCCATGGTTATGTCAGAAAATACATCTTCTAAAACCTTATCATTTCATATAAGGTTTTAGACAAGTTTTAACTGTTCCGTTTCATACTTTTCAATAGAAAAATTTACTGTCACCATACCTAAGTTGGCAGTGCAATCTAAAACAATGCTCATGCTCTTAGGACCAATCTACAACAATCACCAAAACAACTCTTCAAAACTCATTCACATTCAGCAGCCCACCAGTGACTCAAATTTACAAACACGAATTTTGTAACAGTGATTGGGTTCAAACTCTAAGAAATTAAGCCGAAACAAACTAACATATTTCTGCTACAAGGCTTTACTTTAAGATCCGTACAAAGGGTTTTATCTAACTTACCCATGCACAGAATGCATCTCGAGTCAAAGTCCAATTTGGGTTGATTTGGTTAACCCCAATATCCAATTCACATATTTGGAGCAAGAGGTCCAAAAATATTGAGCCATCACATTTCTTTTAAGCTAAGAGAGTTTAAAAGAGATTTGGATTATTAGTTGTTTTAGTTACTGGTCGACAGTTATTTCATGCAGCTGTTAGTTAATAAATTAGTAAAAAGATGCAGGTCCCAACATTGTTCATCAGCCAACAAAAACCCATAAAAAGCTCTCACTTTAGGACACCAGGTATAAATGTTTCACCAAACTAATAGACTAGCATTAAGTTAGCAAAATGGTTTGGCAAGCCCAACGATTAGGTTTATGCTAGACTCCAATTCCAACTTGCTCTGAAGTCCAATAACTAATTTTGTTCATAGTCTATAACAGCCAAAATTTTGTTCACTAGATTATCTTTGACTCTTTTGAGAATAGCACCAAATGGACAATCAGACTGGATCTTTGATACAGAAGGAAAAATCCCATATAGCAGTAAGAGAAACTGGTTTTTAGTTACAAGTTGGCAATCCATGACTTGACCTATCAATTCAACATTTACTTGACTTGTATCATATGTTTGCTGTGACATAAATGAATCATTAATAGATCGATCTAACCAAAATTGGTTTGTTAGATAGATCATGTTGAATTATGGAGTCTGACTATTAATCCATTTAAACCAATTTTGTAATCATGTAAAGTTAGATTGGCTCATTTGCAATGTATTTAACCCACGTATGTATTGAAAATCAGGTTCACAAATCATTGCAAGCTTGATCTAAGTTGACCATTTTCATCGAACATGTTATACAAGTTGGGTCAAGTAACTTGTTTTTGAAGTGGCTCAGTTTTAAGTTTTGATTTTTGATTCGGTAATTGTCTCTTTCCTCTACAACTTGTATCTCAACTATATTTGAACCTAATAGGGACGAACCTGCTGACAATTATATCTTTAATCAAGGATGGGTGGAGCCAAACAAGAGAACAGAATGTAGGAGAGTAGGGAAAGAGGGAAAAGAGGGGTAGAAGGTCAAATTATCTTGGATGAGTTTATTCTGCATCTTTTAATCATAATTCAACCATTCTCAACTCGATCTTGGTTTGGATTTGTTTGTCTAACCCAAGCCAACCCTTTCTTAAGCTAAATTCTAATAGGGTCGAGTTAGTTGAGTCAAATTAAGTGGGGCCATATTAATTTGTTAAAATGATTGGAATAAATCTTTTAAAATAAAGAAAGATTTTTTATATTTTGTTGGATTAAGGTCCCGATTATCCATTGATTTCACTAGTACATTACACATAAATTAAGTAGACTAGTGGCATTATTTTTTAGATAGCTAATTTACATGAAAATTAACATAAATCAAAAACATAAATATAAATTCTTTTTTATTTATTTTTATCATTTGATAGGATCAACTTGAGTTTAATTTGTTGGTTAGGCCAGATCACTTTCGAGTTATGCCAAAAGTTCAGTCATTCTAATTGGTTTGAGAACAAGATTTTGTTGCTATGGTCATCATCTATGCTCGTAATCTGATTCAACTTAGGGTTGTATTGAAATTTTAAGTCAAATCCAACTTGTGAACAACTTGGCCCAATGTTGTCCATTAAGTTGGTCGGGCAAGTGGATTTTTGAATTAAGCCTAACTTAAATCCAGATTAAAAAAAGCTCGTTCAGACTCACACATCAACAATGTGATACTCATGGGTGGATTCTTCGGCGTGGGCTTATGCATGAACGAATCATCGTGCTTGATGTACTGCTTTGGGAGTTGTGTACAAAGACTTTTCTTTCACTATGAAAAGTTTTACTACATCGTTCTTTGGTGCATTAAGTACTGAGATTTTATTTAAATAAACTAAGTGTGTATATGGGTTGTGTGAAAGGGAATAGTCCTACATCGGAAACTTACAAAGAGGATGAGCTATTTATAAAGAAAAGTTTATCTAGTGGTTTGTGTAAAATGCAAAGTCCAAAGAACGTCATTTGATATTTTTGTATGCATCTGTTCGCGTTGCGCTTGCGTGCATGGCGTGGGCAGTAAGGCTAGATAGGCGTAGCACTTATGGGCAGTAAGACTGTACAGGCATAGCACTTAAAAGAAAGCGTTGTTGTTATTAATTATTCTTATCTTCATCTTTTTCAAACCTAATTTTTATTTTTATTTTATTTTATAATTTTAACAGTAAATATACATGAAACGCATAGATTGATTTTGCATTTATGCTAATAAAAACGTATGATAACATGAATGCGCAATCAATTCGCGTGATTTCGATGAGTACTTATTGCACGGGAGCGTTGTGCAGCGAGTCTTTTTCCCTCCCGCGATAATGCGGGCGGGCCAAACCTGGGCAAACTTTGCTTCCATCGGATTCGAGCTAATTTAATACACGTAGAGCCACGTGCCCGTGTCATCCTCGTTTTTGTGAGCGAAGTAGGTGTAGCTAGCGGCCATTAATTCCAAATCCGAAAACGACCGTACGTTAGCTTGGACGGTGTCAACTACGATCCCGCGTTACTCTCATTTCTCGCTTAATAATAATAATAATAATAAGGAGCGAGAAGTCAAGCGACGTTGGGGAGACGTTAGAGCCGGGCCCACCTTTTGTCCGAACTCTAGAGAGCACGTGCTCCTCGCTTCCCCTCCAAGGCGACCGCGTCGACCTCCATCCACACGTGTCCCGCCAAACCCCCAACCACGCTGCCGCCTGCCGAGCCATGCTCGCACGGAGCCGGTTGATACAAGTGGAGCCCATCCTGACGACGTCACGCGTCGGTTTTGCATTGGATGGAAAGTTGTTCTGTGTTATGGAATGAACAGCGGCGCTGTCTTAAACGGCAAGAGCGAGCAACGCGTCGCGAGCGAAACGCACTCGGATCTGGCCCGAAATTTCATGTGCATTTCATTCTGTCAGAGCTTCCTGCGCGCTTATAAGTTGGCCCTGGAGTCGCGCTTGGCCTTGCACGCGGCGGGCGAGAGGAGGAGCTCCGCGAGAAAAGCTCGGGAGCGAGGAGGCCTTCGAGGTCAAGAAAGTTGGCTCTTTATTGGCTTCTCTCTTCCTTTTTGGTCGCTTATTGGGATCGCTCCTCAGCTTTCACAGGCTTTCTCCTGCCCGTGAGTTTCCCTTTCCCTTCTCTGTTTTCAGGAAATGAAACCAGGGTTAGGGTTAGGTTTGGTTAGGGAAAACGGTGAATCTTTTAGGGTTTTTCTGTTATTATCTCAATATTGATTTGCTTTTAGGTTTCTACACCCAATTTTCAGTTAAATTGGCGATACCTTGTCGCATGTGGGAGTGCACGAATCAGCTAGTCATGCTATTTTACGCACAGTTTTCATGCTTCTATTTGGAATGATAACGGAAAGTTTAATTTTTTTGGCTTGGTGTTTTGTGATGCTATGTTGATGCCTCTATATTAAATTCTCGGTGTATTTCGATGCTATGTTGATGCCTCAATATTAAATTCGTTGTCGACTAAAACATGGTAAAAAGGATATCGTTCTCATGGATTGTAGATTGACTGGAGATGTGCGATCGATCTATGCTGATCTAGAGGAAAGCTTTAATTTTTAGTCCATCTAATCACAGCTGATATCGCAATCGTGCTCCATTTATAACAATTGTGAGCTGGGGACCTAATTCATGAACTAATAGCTCACGCGGGCGACTATGTTGTTGCTGTTCCTCAATGCAATTAAGAATGTGGGTGCTTTTTTGTCGTTCATTTGGAAGTCTTACCACTAGTCATGGGTAAAAGATTTTCCACTTAGTTCTATCCATGAGCCCTGGTGAGATGCACGGTAGAGTCAGCAACGACAAGTGCTTGACGAGGTGCATTCACAAGCAATTGGCCCTTACATCACTTAACTGCACATGCTAGTGCCGCTTCTCAGCATTTTTGTCATAATCTTTGTGTTGATGGAGAACTAAAATTTATGTTTCAGTCAAAACAAGAGACTGGAAAAGTTACATTTTTTAAGAAATATTATTCCATGCCTTTTGCATATGGTTCATTTACCTTGCAAACATATTTTTGCTTGCGAAATACTTTAGATTTTTCCAGCATAATTGATGGCTAAATGGTTTATTGATACTCTTTAACATTGGAGAAAGTTTGGTGAACAGAAGTGGATGAGCAGGTATCTTCTAGTATTTGCTCAAAGGATTTCAAGGAAGGAAATTTATTGAATGATCATATGTTTGGGTTTCCTGTATATGATTGTTGAAGTTGCAATAACAGGAAATACTTAGCTTTTTCATCAAGTTTGTTTATTCACATTAGCCTCCCTTCCCCCCCCAACCCCACAAAAAAACAAAAAAAAGAAAAAAAAAAAAAACCATTTTCTTTTTCCTTCCTCTCTTTATTCTTTACTGCATCAAGCTTAGAAGCTTCAATTTTATACGTTCTTCCCTGCAGCTATGTTAGTCGTTCTCTGCAGTTTGATTCCAGGAATCTAGAGTAATTCCATTAGCTTTGGATGCATGCGCCACCCAAATCTTTCTGAAACAAAACAAAACATCCTTTCAACTTTTCTCATACTTTTTTTTTTTTTTTGTGGACTGCAGAAAGAGGACTTGGTGTGGTAAAAGCTGTTACAAAAGTTCTATACAGGCATGGAGGTATATGGAAAATCTATGATTGCTGAGCCGAGCAATGTCATTTATTTGTCCAGTATTCTCAACCGGGATGGGCCAATCCCTAGTCACAAATGTGACTTGAGATGCCAAAATGAACATGTGCTTGGAAACATGTATCGCTGCAAACTAACAGGACTCACACACATATGCGATAAGAATTGTAACCAGAGAATCCTGTATGATAACCATAGCTCCCTTTGCAGAGTGAGTGGGCAGTTGTTTCCTCTTTCACCAGTGGAAGAGCAGGCTGTGAGAGGAGTTCGGAGGAAGTTTGAAATGGAGAACTCTGATGGCTGTGCTTTTAAGCGCAGACGTGATGCCCAGCTGCATCCTTCTCCTTTTGAGAGGTCATTTTCGGCGGTTGCTCCAATCTGCAGTCGAGTTGGAGATAGCATGGACATGAGTTAGAGCTCATTAGTTCCATTTCATTTTACTTTTCTTTTCCCTCCCTTTTTTCTTTCCTTGGAACTTGAGAACTCTCGTGCTGTGATGGGAAGGAACTGAATATGTTTCAGATGTGTAGGGATTATCTTATAGCTCTTACTGAGCAGCCTTATATGGAACAGTATTTATGTAATATTTAACTTATTAAACTCTTCAGACTTCTAGCACCAACCATAGTGGGATATTTCTTTGCAGGAATTTCTTAGGAAATTGGGTGAGAATTATATATTCCAGCATTAGTCTGAGTTATAACATAGTTAAAGGATTTCGGATGCTTTAATAGCAGTTTTGTTTTGCAGTTCTGCAATGATGTAGTTTATTATCTGGAATTACTTGCACTTTGCAGTTTCTCTTTCCAGCTATCTCTTCTTGATTGCATTGCATTATATTCCTTTTCTTTGTCTGCCATCAGATTTATGTTGCCTCTTTCTTTCATTCTTGTCAAATAATTATTGGTAATTGCTGTAACTTTTTTAGTATATTTATTACAAGTTTGCATTTGTTTCATCAATTTTCCATATAATTCACAAGGGGTTTTGCTTGTGATTCAAATGATGTATATGAGAATATAAAGCAAGTTGTACTACAGGATCAGTTGTGTTGTATCATATGCTTGTTTTCAAATGGCAGGTCATGGTGGTCCTGTTGAAGGGTATTTGATGGTTTGTATTAGAAGATGTTTACCATCTCATATTTTCTTTTTATTTAGGAGTTGTGGTGGAATTTCTTCACTTCATCAATCACTGCTCTTTATATTTGATTCTAGTCCTAAATTTCCTAGTTATTTTGCAGGAACTTTCAGGCATCGCGAACCCATCAGCAGTCACAAACACTGCTGTGATTTATTGTGTTTCATTTATGCTACAAGCGTCTAATGTTTTGCTTTGCATTTTGTAGGTGTGAGGTAATCTCTCCCATTTGTTGGAAACCTTCAATGTTGCATGAATGACTTCCACAGCCTTTGAGTGCAGTACTTGCTCGCAAATTTTAAAGTCGAGCACATGAAGCAAGTGTAGCAGTTGTCTAGCAATGCTCCTTAACCACCGACCCTTTCAACTGCTTACTGGAATGCAGCAGCAGTAATCCTTTCAAAAGTAGTGCAGTTTTGGAGGGGGTTGTGTCTGCAGTCTTGTAATCTGCCAATGCAACGTGGCTGGTATGCATGATTAGGTGCTGTGGCTGTGCTGCCAATAGGCTATCATGTTATAAATTGTTGTTAAGAGGTGTAATGACCAGTTTTTTTTCAAATTCTTTGACATTTTATTTGACCTTCTTGTGGAAGTATGGACTTGATGATGACCCTTGGAGCTGCTATACTATATTTGAGCTCTTCTCCCCATTATTTTTTGGTACATTGTTGAGCCTTTTTCAACTACATGGGGCCGGCTAATGTTGACTATGCATGTATATTCTGACTTTGTTGATACAATATCATTTTGTATACATCTTTTCAATGCTTCCTGTACAATCTCCCATTCTATGTTTTGTCTTTTTTACTGTGTTAATATACAGGTTTCTTGAGCCCCCAAATCTTGCAATATATGTACTCTTGCCAGGTGTTAAATCTCTTCTTTGCCTGCTGAAGCACTGGGTGCTTACTGTCCGCAGTAATTTATGCTATGTTCGATAAAGTAGAACCATTTGGAAATGTTATGCTGTAGAACCATTTTGGTAATGTAAAGATATTTTCTTTGTTCTTTTCTTTGAGAATCATTGTCATTGTTGCTGGGGTTATCAAATTTTGACATTTTCTTACCAGAGCTTCAGGGAAGGGCTGGAATATTTCTGGTGGCTGTGGTCTTGTGACTAGTTTGACAAGCTAGCATGTGGAATAAGTTTTAATTGCTTCAAGTGAAACCGTCGCGATGGGTTGGGCAATCCCAGAATCAAGAATTTAGGATAAAATAATTCACTTTTTTTTTTTTTTTTTTTGATGAATTTAAGATATCAGATTGGTCGCCTACTTGAGGAGGACGAGTAAGGGTGCAACTTAACATTGCACAAATAAGCTAAAGTTTGAAACAAATAAGCTTTACATTGTACAAACAAGCTAAAGTTTGAAACAAACAAGCTTCACATTTCAAATTATATATAAAATATACATCTTTTACATAAGATAAAAAAAAAAAAAAAGTACATTCTTAAATCAAAATATAGTAATCCAAATATTGCATAACATTTTAATAGCCACTATATCCATTGATAAATTTTACTTTCAAAGTTGACAAACTTCATATTAGAAGTTACAAATATCATAATTAAAAAAAATAAAGATACTAGTTTACCTCTTCCCAGATACTTTCATAGAATTTTGGCAAACTTCATATTAGAAGTTACAAATGTCATAATTAAAAAAAATAAAGATACTAGTTTACCTCTTCCCAAATACTTTCATAAAATTTTGACAAACTTAGTTACAAATGTCTCAAAGAAGATAATTAAAAAAAATAAAGATACTAGTTTGGCCCATCAACATTATACTTTCACAAAACTATTGTTACCTCTACATATTTTAAACCTAACAAACAAAGCTAAATCATAAATCATAACTTCCACAACACCAGTGGACCTTTACATTTACTGTAATTCAAACCTGGTCCAAGTTGTAAATCCCGGATTCAATCCGGATCCTTTACGGTTCAAATTGAACCGACCTAAATTGCACCCTATTTGCGAGCACCTGCCTCCAAAAAAAAAAAAAAAAAAAAATTATCCGATCGCGCCCAGTGGTCACCAAGCATTACATCAAACACGTGGAAGTATTGGATTCGCTCAAGGAAGGAAGGCCCCTGGCCGTTGGTTCAAATCCCCAGCCGCGCGGAGGCGCTTCGCTTCTTCGGCTCTCGCTGAACTTGAGATGCTCCTCCCTCCTCCCTTCCAAATTACCCCCAAGTTCGCCAAACCCCAGCCATGCTCTCCTTCAAAACCCTTGCCGGCCCTCATATCTTCTCCCCCAACTCCAAAGGCCCCTTCCTATCTACTTCTCGTTCGCATGCTTCTTCCGTCTGCTGTTCTCTTGGATCGCGGAAGATGCCTGTGGAGCATCTCAGTTATGAATCTAAGAGTGATTTCTCTTCGGAAAATGGAGACGGCTTTGTGGTAAAGGAGGAGTTCAAGGAACCGACCGACGAAGACGGCATGCGGGGCAGAGAGGAGAAGAGGATCCCTGGAATTCACGTGCCACGGCAGAAGTACATCTCTGTTTCCAAGTGGGATCTTCTTGATGCTATGCTTTCCATGTTTGAATCAAAAAAAGATGCCGAAGATTTCGTTCGCTTCTCGACGTATGTTCCATTTTATAATTTCTTTTTACCTTTGAGAAATTTCTTTTTCTCTTTGAGAAGCAAGATGGGAAGGTTGATCAACATCATTTCAAGAGAATTGAAATGGAATACATGTAACTGAGACAATCAAGAGAAACATAAAGATTTAACAGGAAAAAGTTTCAGAACTAACTTACGGAAAGCAGTGGAAGCCCACCCAAGCCAATACTTCTTATGTCCTTTTAGATTACTCTTTTAAAAACATCACTTGAGCATCTCTTCTTCTTGAGCAATTCATGAATAAAATAAAATTTGGTCCATCGGAAACATGATAGAAGATAGAAGATTTAATGGATGCAAGACAGTGTGTTTTGCGTCTTCAAATACAGTATGGAGCTGGGTCCCATGTATATGGTTCATGGTTGATCGATGGGGCGACTAACCTAATCAGTAGAGTAAGTGAAAAGAAGAAGTCAGGGAAGTATGTGATGAACATGTTTCATTTATACCCTTCAAATTGATCAAAATGCTTTTGACTATGTTAAGTGGCTGATCTGAAGCACATTTATTAAAGTTGGCTTTGTGAAGTTAAATAATGCAACATTACCATGATGCTATTATATCAACTAGCTTCTAATAAGGGATCAAGTTATGTTAAGCTTCATTCAGGCAAAATTTTGAGAACCAAGCCACCATAGGCTATTAGATAAAGCTGTATGTATTGTTGGGTCATATTTTAATCCATCCAAATGATGACTAAGGCTAGAATATACTGCTCATGGTGAACTGCAACTAAGCTAGACACCAAATCCATCTGATCCATGATCCATTTGTATGTAGTGAATTCAATCCTTAACTGCTGAAGTTCATACCATGGCTGTTTGCCCAGGAGCCTTCCATTTGAAACTCAAATGCTCTGTTATATAGTTAGATCAACATGGCATCATCAAAGATGCAAGCTTAACCTGCTTGCTAAGTTTCTTGGTAGTCATACCAAAAATCAAGAATTGAATTCCACCTTCATTGGGTTTAGTTACATATAGGGGCACTAGTAGGGGGCAACCACCCTGATTACGCAATGCCAATAGGCCTCCGACCCACACAAGAAAAGAAAAAGAAAACCATTGCTAGCATGTAGTTTCTTAGACAATTAATGTTTTTTGTGGAATTTGGATATTGAATTTTGTCCCTTCAGATTGCAATTAATGTCTTTTTTTATAATTTTGAACATTTATATGACTATTAATACAAAATATGATAGGATATTGTATATTTTGAAATGTACATAAAAAATCTTTTTGAAAATTTAGGTGCTTGGACTCCATTCTTCATGCTGAACATAAAGGTTTTTTAGAGGAAATGCGAACTTATTATGCACTTATGTGTTCAGAAGAACAGAAAGTAAGCATTCGATGCTCTTCCATCAGGTTAGAGGAAGCAATAAATAGTAAGGAGCATTTAACTTCATATAGTTCTAATGACACTGGAAATAGTGGGGAAAACCCTGGTTTCAAAAATGATGAAAAACCGCTACACTTTCCTAATGGCTTGGACCCAAGAAGCCTATTTGGATCCTTTCATGGAACAGCTTCAACGAATTCTGTCTTGGAGTCGAGGTTAGTTACATTTATTATTATTAAATTTCATGATGTATAAATAGAAAAGCCATGACAAATGGTAAGTTGCATTTCTAAGTCCTGAGGAGCATCATGAGGTGAATATTTCATGCTTCCCAACTGACAATCTACTTACGTGGATGCTTTGCATCATTCTGCTTGATATGCACTGATAAATACTAACTATATTAATTCTATTTAATTTCTTGTTTCACTGGTCGAGCAATATTGGAAGCTTGGTTTTTATAAGATGGCAATCTGTTATATTCATTTTGACAGAACAGTTCTTGATGTGCTTGGCATATTCATAATGATTTACACAGAATATAAATATGTTGCTTAATTTGCTTAGAGTTTTCGCAGCACCCAAGGTTTGTGTATGGTTATTTGGGCAATAGTGCATCTCATATTATGAATGTCCATAAAATGAGGATGACTCTTCTTGGGATTTAAAGCATGCGAAACTTCTTGTAAGTAGCCGAATGTTACATTTGCACATTAATTATTGGATCTGCACTGCCTTTCTTATTGTAAAACCAACATGCAATCCTCTTTCAAGTCTAAATTAATCATCAGAACTGTAGAATAGATGCAGAAAATGCAGTTACAAATTGCTAATTCCATTATAACGATATATGGAGATTGCTTCACCTATTCGATTATGTGAATCTTGACTATCATGATTTATACTCCCAATTGTAACATTTCTGAAATATAAAAGATGCGTTTAGATTAATTTAGTGGTTAATAGTTGATGGCAAGAAGCCAGATCTAAGAAAAATAATTTTTTTGGAGAAACTTGATTCTAGTGTGCATGATAGATGGCACAAATTATTATTTTTGAGCTATGTTTCACATGTTCTCAGAAGGATAAAATACAGTGAGTTTAAGAAGACTAAAGGATTTAAAAATGATGCAAACTTTTGCTTATAATTATATGTATCTATAATATTTAATAGGATAAAATACAGATGATCACCCCATGGTTTAAGCACTATCAAATTGCACTAATGTGGTTTGAAATGTTACACTTAACTACCATTTGTTTTAAATTCTATCAAATTATATTTATGTGGTTTGACATATTACACTTAATTACTATGTATTTCAAATGCTATCAAATTACATTAATGTAGTTTGAAATGTTACACTTAACTACCCATATGTTTTAAACCTACTGAAACTTTACTAAATGTGCCCAAACTTTCGTATTACTGTAATTTGATGGTGTTTAAAATACATGATAGTTATGCGTAACATATCAAACCATATGTCCATAATTTGATAAAACTTAAAACATATAGCAGTTAGGTATAACATTTTAAACCACATGGATGCAATTTGATAATGTTTAAACTATAGGATAGTAATTTGTATTTTACGCTATTTAATAAGAAATAAAGCAAGTGCTTGAATGTAATGGTCATGGTAACTTCACTGTAGTTATCATGTCTTAAGCTGTTACTTTAATTTGATGACTTCTTCAAGTTTCTTATGTGACATTCTCTTTTACTGTCATTCATATCTTTTTTTTTTCGTTCCAGGAATATTTTATATAATTTGACCCTATTTGTGGAACTCTAACGATGATTCAAGCACATACATGCAAATCCCACTAGTTAATAGGACAGAGACATTCCACAGGGTGCCATCTATCAATCCATTTTCTTTCAGATTCTTGTGTTATTACTTGATTCCTGGGTTTGAAGTTTTCCATGAAGTAAAATGCATGTGATTCTCTGTTTTATGTTGGCTTCTTGTTTTTGACTATCATACAATTAGCTATCACATGCAGAGTTGCTGTTGCCACTCAATTTCAGCGGTCTTTTATGAAACTTCTACATGATGCTCAATTTGAAGAACTATCAGCACAAGATTTGCTGTTGACATATGCATTGAACAATGACTATCTCTTGACACTGCCAATCTATGTTGATTGGAAAAAAGCTTCCGAGTCTAATGCAATAATATTCAGGTGAAGTCATTGGACTTAATTATATATATTTGGTTAATTATGAAATTTTTATTGAATATATTGGCTGTGTACATAATCCATCATCTCATCCTATTGTTTGAAAAAACAGAAAAATGTGGGCCTATCACTTAAAGGCTAAATGCAACAAGTATTATTTGCACCGTACCATTTACTGAGTCAGATTAAGATTGAGTTTTCTTTAATTATTTCCTGCTATACTGATGTCATTTTGGGTATTTCTTTTAGTTATCACCCAGTTTATGTTTCATTTTTCTGGTGAAGCTTACTAACATTATAAAGAACTACTTATACTGTACATTAAACATCTCAGTCTGGTTTGCAATATCTTTATAAACATGGTTTTAAGTTCCATTCAGAACTCTGAAACTGAGAAGTGGAACCTGGATTGGCTTGGAGCCGATTCAAAACCAAGGTGGGTTATGGAGTTTTGGCCTATAAGACCATATTTAATTGTATAGATAGGCTATTTGTGTTTTTTCCTCACAATTCATTTGTTTCAATTCTGAAAAGTACTTCATTAGCATAGAACTTGGATTTTGTATGCTTGAAAAAGAAAAAACATTTTGATATTTCCCCCTCTTTCAACATTGTGAGATTTCTGGGAATTTGGAGTGCTTTTCAGAAGAGGAGGAGAAAAAGGGGGTGATGGCTCTGGAGTAAATTGGCCTCATGAATAATGAAATTATTAGATCCAATCTTCAATTCTGAGATTTGAGCTAGATGTCCTTGATAGATCATGTAGATAAGACATAATGCATGCAAAATCTTGTGGAATTACTATGAAATGTTCAAATTTTAAGTGATTACTTGTAAATATTAATGATAAATATGTCTGTAATGCAACTAACACAAAGATTATATCTCTCTGTGTATTACTTTATTGGCCTGGTTGAAACTGAATCCAAGACTCAAGTTTTTTTTGACCTTGCTTATAGCAATACTTGAATAGGTACAGTTTCATCTGTCTTAACTTGAGCTTATTGATCAGGCTAGGTAAATTTTCTGAGCTGGTAATAAGGCAGAATGGTAAGAAGATAAGCAAAAGGAGAATATGTATTCAAAAGCACCACAATTGCATTTGCCTATGCCCCCTCTGTCTGTTCGGCTTGTTAAAATAAGTATACCTTCTGGCAGTTCTCACCATTTTTGAGAGAGAGAGAGAGAGAGAGAGAGGATTTTTTTTTTTTTTTTTCTGGGTGGAGGTTGGGGGGGGGGTGGTGGTGCTTTTAGGCATAAACTATGAATAAGATAATGTAGACAGTGTAAAATTTTATAAATAAAATGCAAAAACTAGGTCTGAGGATCTTGTTTGAGCCTGTATCAAGATTTACCTTTTCTACAAAAACTATCTGATGTGTAGAAGCATAGGTGAAGCTTACAGGTGAAGTTCCTCAGGAAGGAAAGGGGTACTTTTCATGTCTGTCCAAAAGCAAAACATACATAATTTGTCTCCACCACAACTAGAACAGTGACATTGTTATTTGACCTTGGAGGTGGATATTTCAAGATAATTGGAAACAGTCTAAAAAATATCCACAAGTTACTAGACGAGCTTTCTATTGCTCTGATAAACCTGACATTTGGGTGCCTTATTTCTAACAAATAATGCTCCAGATACACGTTCACTATAAAAGAAATGCCATAGGACTGAGGCTCTTTCATGGCTGTGACTGATGCATTAATGGATTTTAACATAATTAACCTTAAATGGTTGAACACATGTTGCACTCTGCAGTCAGACCAGTGGCATAGCAGAGCAATAAGACTTATTTAGGTAAGATCAAGTTGGTGGGGTTTTTTTTTTTTTTTTCCAAAGGATGCATCTTAAAATGAATTTCCAAGATATGCACATCTTATATCAATTTTTTTCATGCAATTTTTCCAATATATGTTTGATTTAGTATATTCAACTTTTAAATGCAATTCAGGCGTGGGTATGCAACTGAGAGGCAGAAGGGTTTACTAATCGTTGAAAAACTAGATTATCTACAGTCAAAGCTTTTGCAGAAAATATTTTTTAGTCTATCAAGGCCACTGAAAAAAATTGGAAGCTGGCTCAATGAGGTTAGTAGACTTCTGCTCTGAAGTAATATTATTCTTTTTCATCTGATGCTTGGATCAGGAATTAATTTTCTTTTTGTTGGCATGCTTCGTGACTATGAGACATTTGTTTCTCCTTAATTGAAAATCAAAAGCCTTATTTAATTAGATGTGATTTACAGAAGATGTTAAGTTTTAAGACAACTAACTGATTAATCTGCAAACTGAGGGAGTGCTTCCCTGAAAGCCCCAAGCTCGACTTGCTGACCACCCATCCACTAAACCTCTGGACTCCCCTTTTTTTTTAGTTGGATTGTGTGTTTCTTGTACTGTTTTGGATACCCATCCTCAGGAGCAAGAGAGGAAGGACCATGGCTCGACCTCTTTCTAGCTCTGAGTTATTCAGTGCTTTGTGATTTATTCATGAAATCTGATAAACCCTTTATGATCCATTCATGAACTAGTGAATAACTTTGCTGAATCATTTTTCGAACCTTCGGAACATGAATAATTCATGAATATTTGAAAAGTCCTGAAAATCCTATGATGATGGTTAAAAGACAAGATGCTTGCAATAATGGCACCTCTTTTAGGTATGCTTCATCTATAATATTAAAATACTTTCCTTAGCCAGTCATTTTCTTATCTAATCAACAATTACCGCAACAATCAGGACTTTTGGCACTATGCTATATAGATTACATTTATCAGCCTGAGTCAATAATTAAGGACTAACATGTCAATTCACACCATATTGTATCCGACAATACATATTTTGCTGGCAGCTTATTGACCATCCTCTGTTCAATCTATGATGATTAAATGTGCTGCACGATAGCTTACCAGTGTGTATTATTTCATTTTAAACTGTATGGCCCAATATATAGGATTATGGGCTTCTACACTGGTTTCAAGCATGTTCCAAAATGGTCTAACTGATCTTACATCAGTTCCAGACCGTTTGATGCTTTCTGTCACAGACTTTATTTTGTGGTTATTTTTCAAAGATTTGCGGGTTTGAGCTATAAATCAGCCCCAAAAATGGCAAAATTATCATCTCATATCAAACCAAGTGCAAGAAATTGAGGTAACTTATAGTTTACAAGATTCCGATCAAGAGTTGAAGCACCAGTCTCTCTAACCATATAGTTACCTGCTAATACTGTATGGACTTATGCAGCATGGTGCCACACTGACACATAGCATGTCTCCTGGTGCTGACACAACAAAAATGAGATGATACAGTAGATTTTGACATGGATCGGTCCTAAGAGGCATCTGGTACTGGAACCTTACTGGTTTTGTTGGACTAGTTGTTGCTGGCACTTAAATCCTTGATTCCCATTGTACTACCAGTGGATGAGTTTCACATAGTATTAGTACTTGTATAACACCTAAAATATGTTTGCATCGCATACCATCATACCAACACTTTGTTGGCACTAGAATGGGAAGATACAAAATTCTATAAAATAATTTGCTATTAGCATGGCAAGAATCACCAATTTTTTTCATATTAACCACAAGAAGTCATCTAAATGCTTGCCCTAACAAACAATTCAGTTCAATGAATTAAGTCAATAAAAATACTAAACCTCAATCATGATGGGGGCAGAAACACACTAGCATCACTATTATGCACGGTAAACATTGTTCAGAGCTCAAGGAGATCAGACCTGCTTAGTCAGAAACTCAATTGTAAGCTGTATGAAAGATTTATGAAGATCCTTTTTGTCCAAGGCAATCTGCAAATAAAAATGTTTGAGTTCTTCTTCTTAATACTTTATTACCAGATACTGAACATTTATTCTACAGCTGAGTTCTTATTAGAGTTTGAAGGTCTTTTCCTTTATGGCCAGAACTTTTTCAGAATCTTCCAGCTAGGGGTAACACACCCATTTTGGAATTCTTTTAAGAATCATGAACCTGCACCCACTTGCTAAGGGCTTTCTTATCCCGAAGTGTTTCTAAAAATCTACTTCCTGGCACTTGTATCCATTCCCACACCCACTTCTGACTCTAGAACCTAAAGTCTTTTCTAGTATAAATATTGTTTTGTGTAATCATCCTTGTACTTTTTTAATTGAGTGGTCTATCATGCTGAATGTGTACTACATGCCCTTCTTTGCTTTTATAAATAAACTGTGCTTGAATTGATTGGCTTTGTATGATCAGTTTGGAACCTGCATACTTTAAAATTTAGGATTCTCATACACATTTTTTGTTAGTTTAAAACAGGCTCTAAAAAGTTTGAATGAGACACAAGATTTGCAAATCTGGATTGAGAAAGTGAAGATTTGGCTCAAGGAACAATATTTACCAGAGTATGCTGGGCTTCATGGTGAAAATACATCTAAAAACCAATTGAAATATGATCAGATAGAAGATGGTGACCTTCCTATTTGGCTTGCTGCACAGAGAGCAGTCTCTCGTTATGAAGGGTTTTTATCACCTGTTGGGCCCCGTGGGAGACTTATAAGAAAATTGCTTACCTGGATTGGATTGATTCCTTCACTGCCAGAGGCATCGGTCAATTTTGATAACAATGATAAATATTCAGAAACTTACTTGAGGTGAGTGCTGGTAAAGTTGTATATCCCTGTCCACTTTATTTATTTTCCAACTCTTATATCTGTATAATAATAACTGAAATATGAACGTAGTAAATGCTGACAAAATAAACAAACAACTAAAAAAAGATGATACGGAAAAAGATGTGAGGCAAAATGAGTACTGAAAGGAGGGAAAAGAAATGCCTTGTCTGGATGCTGGGTGACACTTCTATAGAAAGAGTTCAGCGTTCTTATTCTAAATATATTTTTTTATCTCTACACACTCCATATGTATGTATGTACACATGTATGGTGTACATTCATTTATTGAAAAATAATATCCTACTGCTCTTGGTTATTTACTCAGTGAAGAAAACTTCTATATATAAGTAGATTTGATATAAGACCCTTATTTTCTTTGCTGACTTATGTCAGTATGCACAGTTCTGTAGAAAAAGAAGTTGGTACCATCGCCTTGCGTCTATTTTTTATACTTCCTATCATAAAGTTCTTTCTTTAGTGCTGATATTCTGCATCATTGAAGATATATGTTTTTCATTATGTTCCAAATCTTTTCCTTATTCTTGTGATTTCTTGACAATGAAATAATTATTGCTTTAGCTTCTGAACTGCAACATAAAATAGTCCTTGCTCGAATGTTATTTGATAGATTAAACTACTGTTTTCAGGCCAAACTTTTTGCCAAGAATAACGCTTAGCAACATATGGGAACCTGCTACAATTGAATCATGCGGGCATAATGTCTGGAAAAGGTTAAAGAATGCTGTTTCTATTCTATTTTCCAGATCGACTCTTCAGGTATCACTTGATTATTCCCTTTTTCTTCCTGAATTCATGGGCATGTTCATTGTCATAATGATTGATCTGCATTCACTTTGGTGACTTTGCCATAGACATGATACTACAAGGCCTGTGTTACTTTAAGTGACAGTCTTTATCTCTTGGTTGCATATCAAAGTTCTAAGTATTCATAAATAATCTGCAACAATGAAGCTTTGGGGTTCCAAAGATCCTATACATTGCTTTCATAATCATTTCTGTTTTGCAATTTTTGAGAAATATTCTTGCTTTACTATAAATACGCAACTAACACATTCTTCATTCCTTATTATTTGAACGTTACTCATCTATGCCAATATAAAGTAAGAGTTGAAGTCCCGGTTTTAGTACCTTATTGATATGGTACAAACTTATATGATACCATACCAACACATGGTATACTTCTTGACATTGGCATTTGTCACGCCCCAGTCCCAAAACCCGAGCTAGGGTGACAACCCGCCGTATGCCAGGCATGCAAGGCATCTCGAACTTCATCACATAAATCAATATAAAGCAAAAATTCAAATCCATAATTTATTACAAACCATAATTATCAGTCTTGGGCTACTTGCCCTACACACAAGCAATACTGAACTATATCAATATAATGGAACTAAGTTTATTTAATAGAAGCTCCGTTTATCCCAAATATCCTTCTTCATTCATGAGGCTTTGAAAAATATTATGAGAATTCTTTGAGCTCACACTCAATAAGTCTAATACAATTTCAAATTACATTTATCATGCTATCAGCATATTCATGTCATCAGATCAAAATAATTTGGAAGCTTAATTAAATAATAAATACTAGAATATGCAATGTAAACCAAACACTGTTTATACTGTCATTGTTTTTCTTTATGTATCCCACGGCCCTACAACACTCATCTTGTGTATCACTCTTAAATGTCCCCTAAGAGGAAGGGTCCTGGTACCAGTGTTATGCCATATCATAATCTGTCATCAGAACACATCCTACGGATGTGTGTCCTCCACATATCTTTCCCTGTGGAGGTGGATCATGTATCACTTGGCATTTTCAGTCATATGAGAACCGCGGCGACACATACACTAAATTTTACTGTCACCATCATGATTACATTTTATCATCTCGATAGTACCAACATAATTTGCAAAATTAACATAATTACATTTTTGCATATACTCATATAAGTCATATCATAACAAATACTTATAAATTCGTGGTACTATACATTAATTTAGAATAAATGAACTTCATTTTTTCACATTTCATAAACATGCATCTAATTGTAAATTCATAATTTATAAATTAAATAATCTATGAAATTAATACTTGGCTTACTTACCTCAGTATGCAAATTCTAATTAATAACCCATCTATTTGGACACCTGGGCACCTACAGTATCATTTTACATTATTAAATTTCTAAAATCTGAATAATAAAATGATTCTTAAAACTCTACCAGACCACTTCACGGGCCCAACTTTGGGCTCGAATATCTCTCAATGTATACATCCAAATAGAGAAACAAAATTATCTCCAGAAACTAGAATCAATCCTGATTGGGCCATATAATTATTTTGCCATTCTCGGCCCATTACAGGGCCCAAACAGCAGCTCAAACTAGCCCTCAGAACCGGCCCAATAGGCCCAAAATCGACTTAGCCCATCCGGCCAAACCTTTTCTTTTTTTTTTCTCTTGTTACTGTTGCTCCCCTGTTTCAACCGAAACAGGGGCCATCCGTGCCGGCGGCCAGGGCCGCCGCCGGCCAAATTAGGGGCGGCCCGACCACCGGTGGCCGGGCCAGAGCCGGCTGCGCCCCCCTTCCCTCTCTCTCTCATTTCATTCTCGATTCCCTTTTTCTCTCTCTATCCGCGATGGCTAGGATTCACGCCGGCGACACGGCCGGCCAAATTCGGGCGGTCCGGCCACCGTGGCCGGGCTAGAGCCGGTCATGGCGAACCTCCCCTCTCTCTCTCTCCCTAATTCCTCTCTTTCTTCCCCTTTCTCCCTCACCACAGCACATTACTGTGCCGGCGGCACGGCTGGCCACCAGGGCCGGTCGGACCTCCACTGGATGCCTGCCCGGCGCCGGTGGGGGTCTTGACCGGAGCTCGGGCCCGGTGAGGTGACGGGCACGTCGCCGGGCCCGAACCGGTGGATCAAACCGGCTGCAAGCTCTCTCTCTCGTCTCTACTCCCTTCTCTCTCTCTTCTAGGCATGGATAGGGGACTTACCAGGAGCAGATGCGTGCACGATGATGATGGGAGGGAGGCGTTCGAGGATGATGGGAAGGAGGTTTCGCGTGATCTTTATAGGCGATGGAGACTCCTCAAATCAAGGGATGAGACTCCGTTAGTTACGAGATATTTGAAATTCAAATCCCTAAAGTCTATCGTTCCGATCTCTTGATAAACTCTCGCAACAGTTAACGAAATCCCGAGGATTACATTCTTCCCTACTTATAAAAATTTCGGCCTCGAAATTGATACACTTTCATTAGAGAAAATTAAAATTTAAATTTCGTCACACAATTAACTAAGTCTTTATTCAAATGTCAACAGTCGTAACTACATCATTAACTATATTAAGACTCAAATAGTTGTGGATACTTCTTTTTTATTTCCTCCTCAAGTTTCCAAGTAGCCTCCCTCTCAGAATGATTACTCCATTGCATCTTAACATAGGGAATGTTACGCCGTCTAAGAACCTGATCCTTGCGGTCCACGATACGCACAGGATGCTCCTCATATGATAAATCTTTCCTCAATTGTATAGCTCATATGCTATGACATGGCTAGGATCGGAAATATACTTCCTCAACATAGAGACATGAAAACATTGTGTACCCCAGCTAAAATCGGAGGCAGTGCCAGGCTGTAAGCAACCTCTCCAACTCTGCTCAAGATCTCAAAAGGTCCAATATAACGTGGACTCAGCTTTCTTCTAAACCCAAATCTCATCACATCTTTGGTTGGTGATACCCTTAAGAAAACATGGTCCCCAACCTGGAATTCCAATTCCCTTTTTCTGACATCAGCATAGCTCTTTTTTCCTGCTCTGAGCTGTACGAAGATGCTCCCTGATCAAATGCACCTTATCTACTATTTGCTGAATCAGCTCAGGGCCTAGCAATTTTTTTCCCCCACGTCATCCCAACATATAAGGAGATCTGCACCTCCTACCATACAGAGCTTCAAATGGAGCCATCTGAATGCTGGCTTGGTAACTATTATTATATGCAAACTCCACCAAAGGTAAGTGGTTATCCCAAGCTCCACCCAAGTCCATCACACAGGCTCGCAACATGTCTTCCAGAATCTGTATGGTTCTCTCTGATTGTCCATCAGACTGGGGATGATAGGCAGTGCTAAAGTTTAGTTTGGTTCCCATGGCCTTATGAAGACTTTTCCAAAACTGGGACACAAACCTGGTATCTCTATCTGATACAATAGATACGGGACACCATGGAGTCTCACTATCTGCTCAATATACAAATTAGCCAATCTTTCACTAGAGACTCCAACTCTGAAAGGTAGGAAATGAGCTGATTTTGTTAGTCTGTCCACAATAACCCAAACCGCATCATTACTTCTGGGAGTTTTGGGAAGACCAGTCACAAAGTCCATTGTAATTTTTTCCCATTTCCACTGTGGAATCATCAGAGACTGAGAGGTCCCGCAGGCCTTTGATGTTCGGCTTTCACTCGCTGACACACCAAGCACTTGGCCACATACTGAGCAATCTCCCTCTTCATACCTTTTCACCAAAAATTTTCTTTAAGTCTCTATACATCTTAGTGCCACCTGGATGCACAGTATAAGGAGAGTAGTGAGCCTCGTTCAAAATTTCAGCCTTCAGCTCCTCAATGTTTGGTACACAAAGTCTTCCTTCAAATTTCAGGATCCATCCTTCCATTACATAAAATTCCTTCTGGACTCCTGACTGCATAGCTTCTTTAATCCTTTGGAGATCTGGATCTTCTATCTGGGAGGACTTGATTCTGTCAACTAGGGTCGGCTGGAGTACAAGTGCTGCAACAAGCCCATCAGACTGTTGTACTCTCAAACCAACCTCCCACTTCTCAGATCTCTCAATATGTGAGGCTGGGAAGTAATCATAGCAGCTAACTCAGAAGAGGATTTTCTGCTCAAAGCATCAGCCACTACATTGGCCTTCCCAGGATGATACTGTAGATTCAGGTCATAATCCTTCAATAGTTCCAACCACCTCCTCTGCCTTAAATTTAGCTCCTTCTGTGTGAAGATGTATTTTAGACTCTTATGATCTGTATACACATCACACGACACTCCATATAGATAATGCCGCCAAATCTTCAGAGCAAAAACCACAGCAGCCAATTCCAGATCATGAGTAGGATAATTCTGCTCATAAGGTTTCAGTTGTCTGGAGGCATAAGCTATCACCTTTCATTCTGCATCAAACACATCCCAATCCTTTCCGAGAGGCATCAGTATATATAGTAAAACCTTCAGATCCTGTCGAAGAACAAGAATGGGAGCTGACACCAGGCGCTGCTTTAACTCCTGGAAACTTTTCTCACACTCCACTATCCAGTCAAACTTCACTCGCTTTTGGGTTAAACGAGTTAGGGGTAGAGCAATGCGAGAGAAATTCTCCACAAATTTACGATAATACCCGGCTAACCCAAGAAGCTTCTGACTTATGCCACATTGGAAGGTCGGCTCCAGCTAATGATAGCTTCAATCTTTTTCGGGTCCACAGATACACCATCTTTAGAGATTATATGACCCAAGAAAAACTTGTCCAACCAAAACTCACACTTCTGCAGCTTGGCATAAAGCTTCTTCTCTCGAAGAATCTGCACATCCTCAGGTGGTCCTCATGCTCCTTATGGCTCTTGAAATATATCAGAATATCATCAATGAAAACCACCACAAACTGATCCAGATATGGCTTAAAAATTCTGTTCATCAAATCCATGAATGCTGCTGGGGCATTAGTTAACCCAAACGCATCACCAAGAACTCATAGTGGCCATATCTGGTTCTGAATGCTGTCTTTGGCACATCCCCTCCTTGACTTTGAGTTGATGGTACCCTGACCTGAGATCAATCTTTGAGAATATCCGGGCTCCTTGGAGTTGATCAAACAAGTCATCAATCCTCGGCAGAGGGTACTTATTCCGCACTGTTACCTTATTGATTTCCGGTAATCAATGCAGAGTCGAAGACTGCCATCCTTCTTTTTAACAAATAGAACTGGAGCACCCCAAGGAGAAACACTGGGTCTGATAAATCCCGATTTAGGAGCTCCTGCAATTGATCCTTCATTTCCTTTAGCTCAGCCGGGGCCATGCGATAAGGGGCCTTGGATATAGGTCCAGTCCCAGGAACTAAATCAATGGAGAACTTGACTTCCCGGTCTGGGGGCAAATCAGACAATTCATCTGAAAAGATATCAGGGAATTCTCAAGCTACTGGAATATCCCCAACTTGGTCTCTTCCTGCTGAAGGTCCTTGACTACAGCAAGAAATCCTTGACCACCACTCATCAGATACCTTTCAGCCTGCATCGCTGTTATGAAACCGAGGCTAGGTGTTTTTGACCACCAGTAAAACTGAATTCAGGCTGGCTTGGAATTTTGAAGTTGACAGTCTTTCTGAAGCAATCTACCGAAGCATGATAGGAGGCCAACCAATCCATTCCAAGGATAATATCAAAGAACTTCAGTGATAGGACAATGAGATTAGCATTCAACCTCCTATCCTCCAAGACAATTGGGCAAGATTTGCATACTGTGTCAACTTTCATAACATCTCCATTTGGAAAAGCAATATGCAACTCTTGCTCCAGAGAACTAGGTGTCAATGATGCATTCTTGTCAAGATAGATGTCAGATATGAAAGAATGCGTGGCACCCGGGTCAATTAAAGTTTGAGCATAAGTAGGACCTACTTTAATCATCCTGGACATAAGTGTAATTTGTTTTAACATTAAGGATTGAACCTAACTTTTAATTAACTATCAATGCATTGCACTAGATAAGAATGTAATACTAGATATAATATTAAAGGGTATACCTGTCACCACAGAATTAGAGGCGGCAGCATCCTACTGAGTGAGGTTGAAGACCCTTCCTTGGGTCCTCGGTGGCTGCTGTTGATACTGCTGGCTCATTCCTTGACTTGAAGAAGGCTGTTGATCCTTCCGAAAGGGACAGGTGGCAATCTTGTGATCAGTTTTCCTATAGACAAAGCAGGCACCAGTCAATTTGCGGCAAGGCTTTCTAGGATGGGAGTTACCATAATGAATGCAACAAGTCTCATTGTTCTGTGATTCAGCTGGGGCTTGCTGTGCACCCTTTTTCTTGGCCTGAGCTGGGGATTGGCCAGAAGTGGGCCCTTTCCTCTTCCTCCGCTGCTCCCAATCTTTCTGAACAGCATTCATATCTCTCTCAATCACCAAGGCCTTATTCACCACAGCACTGTAAGTGAGAAGCTCAAATGCGTTGACTGCTTGCCTCGGCCTGGGTCGCAGTCCCTCAGTGAATCGGTGATTTTGGCCATTTCATTAGTCACAATATTTGGAGCAAAACGGGCCAACCTGCTGAATTTAGCTTCATACTGGGCCACAGAAAGATCCTTTTGCTCCAATTTGATAAACTCGGATTCCATCTGTCTCTGTACACTCCTAGGAAAGTATTTGTCGAAGAATCTCTTTAAACTCTCCCCAAAAAATAATATGTCCATCCCGACGCTGCTCCTCAACTAACCACCAATCATAGGCTTCTTCCTGGAGAAGGTAGGTGGCAAATCTGATCCGCTCCATCTCCTGACTACCATGAGCTGTAAAAGCCTTCTCCATATTTCGCATCCACCACTCAGCATCAACAGAGTTGGTGGATCCAGAGAAAGGGGCAGGGCAAACTTCTTGAAGTCTTAAAGCTGCGGCCAACCCCTATCCAGGATTGAGATGGAGTCAGGCTGAGTCTGTGGAGCAGTAGAGTCAGGCTGAGTTGTGGAGTAGTAGAGTCAAGCTGAGTCTGTGGAACAAGAGGGGCAGGCTGTGTCTGCGGGGCAGTGGGAGCAGGCTGAGTGACAAGGCTGCAGAATCTGATGCTACAAGTCCCGCATCGACTGCGCCATACCCGAGAGAACCTGAAGCATCTTGAATTAGAGTCGCTGCTGATCAGTCTCAACTGAATTGGCAAGGGCAGCACCTCCGGTGGCTTCCAAACCTCCCGGTTGGCCAGCATTACTAACATGGAAACTCTCATCATTTTGTTGGCTTCTAGTGCGACGAGCCATTCCTATCTCCTGATAAATTAGTTGTAATTAATATCATGGTAAACTCTATACGTCAGGTTTTCAAAGCATAATATCTGAAATTTCTTTAAATTTATAATTGTCTCAATGTCATCCTAGTATTTTGCCTAGAGTGTCATCATGTATATGTCCTTAATATCATAATTAGGCTCTGATACCACTAAAGTTGTCACGCCCCAGTCCCAAAACCCGAGTTAGGGTGACAACCCGCCGCATGCCAGGCATGCAAGGCGTCTCGAACTTCATCACATAAATCAATATAAAGCAAAAATTCAAATCCATGATTTATTACAAACCATAATTATCAGTCTTGGGCTACCTGCCCTACACACAAGCAATACTGAACTATATCAATATAATGGAACTAAGTTTATTTAATAGAAGCTCCGTCTATCCCAAATATCCTTCTTCATTCCTGAGGCTCTGAAAAATATTGTGAGAATTCTTTGAGCTCACACTCAATAAGTAAACCTAATACAATTTCAAATTACATTTATCATGCTATCAGCATATTCATGTCATCAGATCAAAAATTTGGAAGCTTAATTAAATAATAAATACTAGAATATGTAATGTGAACCAAATACTGTTTATATTGTCATTGTTTTTCTTTATGTCCCACGGCCCTACAACACTCATCTTGCGTATCACTCTTAAATGTCTCTAAGAGGAAGGGTCCTGGTATCAGTGTTATGCCATATCATAATCTATCATCAGAACACATCCTACGGATGTGTGTCCTCCACATATCTTTCCCTGTGGAGGTGGGTCATGTATCACTTGGCATTTCTAGTCATATGAGAACCGCGGCGACACACTAAATTTCACTGTCATCATCATGATTGCATTTTATCATCTCGATAGTACCAACATAATTTACAAAATTAACATAATTACATTTTTGCATATACTCATATAAGTCATATCATAACAAATACTTACTAAATTCGTGGTACTATACATTAATTTAGAATAAATGAACTTCATTTTTTCACATTTCATAAACATGCATCTAATTATAAATTCATAATTTATAAATTAAATAATCTATAAAATTATAATACTTGGCTTACTTACCTCAGTATGCAAATTCCAATTGATAACCAGCTATTTGGACACCTGGGCACCTACAGTATCATTTTACATTATTAAATTTCTAAAATCTGAATAATAAAATGATTCTTAAAACTCTACCCAGACCACTTCATGGGCCCAACTTTGGGCTCGAATATCTCTCAATGTATACACCCAAATAGGGAAACAAAATTATCCCCAGAAACTAGAATCAATCCTAATTCGGGCCATATAATTATTTTGCCATTCTCGGCCCATTACAGGGCCCAAATAATAGCTCAAACTGGCCCTCAGAACCGGCCCAATAGGCCCAAAATCGACTTAGCTCATCCGGCCCAACCTTTTTTTTCTCTCCTGTTACTGTTGCTCCCCTGTTTCAACCGAAACAGGGGCCATCCGTGCCGGCGGCCATGGCCGCCGCCGGCCAAATTAGGGGCGGCCCGGCCACCGGTGGCCGGGCTAGAGCTGGCTGCCGCCGTGGCCGCCCCCCCTTCCCTCTCTCTCTCTAATTTCATTCTCGATTCCCTTTTTCTCTCTCTATCCGCGGCGGCTAGGATTCACGCCGACGACACAGTCGGCCAAATTCGGGGCGGTCCGGCCTCCCCTCTCTCTCTCTCAAATTCCTCTCTTTCTTCTCCTTTCTCCCTCACGATTCGCCGCGGCACATTACTGTGCCGGCGGCACGGCCGGCCACCAGGGCCAGTCGGACCTCCATCGGACGCCTTCCCGGCGCCGGTGGGGTCTCCGACCGGAGCTCGGGCCCGGTGAGGCGACGGGCACGCCACTGGGCCCAAACCGGCGGATCAAACCGGCTGCAAGCTCTCTCTCTCGTCTCTACTCCTTCTCTCTCTCCCAGGCATGGATAGGGACTTACCAGGAGCAGATGTGTGCACGATGATGATGGAGGGAGGCGTTCGAGGATGATGGGAAGGAGGTTTCGTGTGATCCTTTATAGGTGACGGAGACTCCTCAAATCAAGGGATTTGGGACTCCGTTAGTTACGAGATATTTGAAATTCAAATCCCTAAAGTCTATCGTTCCGATCTCTTGATAAACTCTTGCGAACAGTTAACAAAATCCCGGGGATTACAGCATTTGCAAAGGTGAGTTGATGTATTGTGTCCATACAAATGAGTAAGACTGGCATGCTGATATTCATCCAGATAGTGACCTGAGGTGGCTCAAGGATCAGCTGTGTGATGTCAAGATGAGCACACAGAGGCAAAAGGGTTTCCCTCAATTGGGTTGCGGAAGCAATAGTTTATAGATGTCTAGCAGTAAAAGAAAATCAGCATGCAAGCCTTTTGGATAAACTCAGTAGGACCCAAACAAGACCTCTTCTATCCTAGAAGGGAACTAAGGATTTCTATTGATGACAGATGTGATAAAATGATTTCTTTTTTCTACAAAAATATGATTATTATGATTGCAACAAAAATAAACAAGAAATAAAACTAAGCTAGATAATTAGTCAGAGACTCATCAATCAAACCCCTTTATTCAACTAGTTGTGTTAGCTGTTGAGCTTTCCATGGCATGGGAAGAAAGAGGCTTTGGACTCATACCAAGGTTCCTATAGAGTTGCACCAAAGTATGGTCAAAGTCACACCACCAAAGAACACCAACAAGAGTTTCAAAGCTTCAATTCAATTTACTCTCCAATGCAAAAGAGTACGTGTGGTATTTATAGTATGCTATGGCCCTTTACAATGAGTAAGACGCATGGATGCCTCTAGAATTTAACTTAGATATGAACTATGACAAGAAACTTAATTTATGGAGCGAATCCCATGCCTAAGGGGAAAACACGGCTTTCAAGACAATTGACAGCAAAATAAATTCCTTTAAACCCCCCCCCCCCCCCCCCCCTAAAAAAAAAAGTTTTCCAATGGTTTAGCGATGCTATTAGATGTCTCCTTGACCAAATAGGACTCAAACTGAATTTTTCATTTGGCGGCATGCTAGTAACTGTCTACATGTGTATTGGCAGTTGGGTTACCATTGTTAGTATAAACTTGTTGGCTATGGACCAAAACACAGAAACATTTAAAACCTTGAATTTTATGATATGCCCATTTCAACTGGAAGGTGCCTAAGAAAAACTTATGACCAAGTGCTGTCATGTTTTTCTTTTTGATGCACCCATCAATGCACTTATCTTGATGCACATCTACAGTTCTACTCATAGCATCTTGGTTAGATCAGAGCAGGTTGGCCCAAGGGTGTATCACTTGGGGGCTCAAGGGATGCTCTGAGAGTTCCCATCATATATATATATATATAGATCCACATAGAACATTAATGGAAACATTTATATTAAAACCTAGCAACATATTGCTTAAATTCCTCTCAAAAATTTATGAGAAATAAGTGTTTTCTCTTTATAGAATAGAGAAAACCACTTTCAAAATAATTATTTAAAACTCTTGAGTTCTATAGAAGGATTATTAAATTTCTTTTTCTATGTTTTGCTTTCCTAAAGGTCTCCTCATTTTCAAATATCTTTGTGAAGATTTTGTAGATAATTACGAGGTATGCTGGTGGTTATTTTTCGCTTTATGCTGACCTCTTAGACATCTGCACTTACACAGATGTGTAACTTTCAAGTTTAGTTCTGAATCAGGAGCCAGCTTTTCAAGAATTGATTCTGCTTTATACCGAGCAGACAAGCCAAACCAAATATGATGATAAAGCAGAGATTTTGCCCTTGCAGTTGAAGATATACCAGAGAATACCTATTCCTGATCTTCCAGTAAGTATATGTACCCTTGTCTTATGATATTCTGAAATGCTATAATTTCATTTATTTATTCTTTTTTTCAATTCCCGCCCTAAATATACTCTTAAACGAGCATGAATATTTACAGTTGTTCCTGATGCAGGTTATTTTTCCTCACAAAAAGCTGTCTTTCCGAATTTTAGACACGGTAATTTTCTTTCTCAATAGTTTCTTAGAATCCTTTGTTGTTTATGCTTATTTAAGATTGTCTTCTTTGTGTCCTCAGTTATTCTATCTAGAGGACCTCTTATTTTGTCTCCAATTACATCTCATTTTATTAGTCAGATACATTTATGTGAATTTTTTTATATTAATTATGTTATCATTGCCATTATAAATAGTGAAGTTTTAAGTCCACTAATGGTACAAGTTCCTGTCATGCGGCAGAATAGTTTACACTCTTCCCCTTTAACAATAATTATCATTTTTGGAACTACAGGTGCGCCTAGATGTTGCAACTGTGCTGGGATTATTGGCATACTTTGTTAATTACAAATTTGAGGACATTCTCTCATCTCCGTACGTATGTAATTTGTTTGTATTTCCATTTGAATGTGTGAATTTCAAATATGAAAAAGTGTTAAATATGGTATCCATATGATGCATTTATTGTAATTTTTGAGATTATTCTAGGTAACTAGAATTCCACATTATTTGAACTGCCCCATCTCATTTCTGAGTCCAGGTGTGTTATGAGGATGTTCTTCTTTTGTGTTTTCTAAACCTTGTTGTCAGTAAGTTCATGTGATAGGGCTTTCTATGGACCAATGCTATTAATTTAGGGACTATTTGGGATTGCTGTTGCTCCCCCCCTTCCTCCCCCTCCCCTCCAAACTTAACTTTTCCTTTCTTCTGCTACTGATATTATTGCTAATTTTGATTTCTGTAAAGTTCAACATGTTACCTGTTACCTGGTAATATTGATATCTGATATCGTTTTACAAATAATTGAGCAGGTCTGCTGTTTTTCTTGATGTGATTGCGGTCAGTGCACTAATAATATATATGAGTCGGGTAGTATTGGGTTATAAGCAAACTTGGGATCGGTATCAGGTGAGTCCATTATTTCCTATAGTAACATTGTTGTTAACTTTATGACCATTTGCTGAAATATTTGGTCTTCTTTTGAAACAATTATCCGTTGCATGTTCATTGCTAAAAATCACTATTTCTTTTTGATTTTTTTGTTATTTGGTCACATGCCTTTTGCTCTTCTCAAGAAAATTGACTTTTTTTCGTAAAAAGGGCATTAGATAGTTGCATTATCTAGTTTTCTGGCTAGAAGCTTCTCTCCAACTTCCAGCTTTTAAACATCAGAATTGGATGGAGAAAAATATTTACTTATTGGTAGTAGTAGCATTTGCAGAAACACTTCTATCTTGTGTAGAAACTATTGTAGAAACAAGTTTAATTACTCATTCTTAGTCCTGATAAAAAGTAACTACACTGTAGATCCATTCCCTACGGCTTAGCTTTTGGGATTAACAGATTAGTTAACACTTGAATTTAAGATACATGATTGTCTTCTCATTCATTCATTTGTTTATTTATTTATTTGATTTTTTATTTTCAGTTATACTGGTTGCGTCAATTATCATTGATATTTAATAATTTATGACTATACTAAAGTCTAGTTTTCCAGACTTAATGAATCCTAATAAGTCAAAATAGGCATTACAAAAATAAAACAAAATGATTGAGATTGTCATGAGCTGCTAGACATAGTAAAATCCATTAGTGATGATTTTCTTCCCGTATCTTCAATTACAGCTTCTGGTGAATAGGACTCTCTATGAGAAAACTGTAGCGAGCGGCTTTGGTTCAGTCCACTTTCTTCTAGATGCTTCTGAACAGCAACAAGTAAGAAAGCTTAATGAATGTTTTCTCTTTTATACTACTCAAAAGGCCAAAGTATTAAAAGAGTAGTTTGTTTCATTTTTCCCTATCTATGAAACTTTTTATCTTTTGCAGTACAAGGAAGCCATTTTGGTGTATGCTCTTCTGCTCCATCCGGGTAAGTATCAGGTATGTTATTCCTTACTATATTCTACTGTTAAATGATCACAGATGCCTACGAACTGCTTTCCACATGATACAGCATATTTCAAATTTTCAAGAAATAGCCAGTTACAGGAATTTGTTCCATTTTGAATTTTTGACAGAATTATGTGTTTCCCATTCTAGACATTTCCTTGTTTTTTATATCTCATAGTGTTACAACTTCTTTTGATCTTTGTAGCTTCACCATATTTGAAGTTTCAATTTGTTTATTTATATGAGGAAAGGAATGCAAGTGTTGCAGTATTTATTCATTTTGTATTTTCATACATGATATGCCATAATCCTGTTTCTTATGCTTTTTTAGGTTTAATACTTCAGATAAGTACAAAATGAAAAATATATCATCTATACAGACAAATTTCTCTTGCTTGCTAACATAATCTTTTGCTTTATATAACTTGTAGTCTCAACACTCTTTTTTTAATCTTATTCTTTCATTTCTTGCTTTTTTTCTCGGTTTTGGTGTGTTATTGGTGTTCTTGGTCCAAGTTCTTGCCTTAAAGCCTCTGCTTTCAGTTTTTGCATTGCCTCATCTTCTTTCTCACATTATCTTGATACTCGAAGCCATACTTCACCCATTGTTTCAAGTGGTTACTAGCAGCCATACTTCACCCATTGTTTCAAGTGGTTACTAGCACAAGCTTAAAGTGGTGCCACTATCCTTCATCCATCATGTCAAGTTTACCACTGCTGTCTAATTGCAGTAGCTAAATTCATTTCCAATGTGTCATCTCCATGGTTTGAACTACTCAAGTGCTTGGTGTTTTATCATACCTCCTACTTCATCCTGATGTCATCATCTTTAGGCATATCGCTCGCGAGATTTGCAATTTTGCTGAGGTAATTCATACAGCTGCTCAGTTGAAGCCTCTTGATGTCCATCCTCATCTGGTGCTATTAGTGTTGAATTTTTTTGTAACAGGAATACCATCCTAAAAGATGTGAGTTATCTTATGAACCTAGGTGAATATTATTTTCTGCTAATCATGCCTTGGTAATCTTTGTTAAATACTGGAGTAGAATGGCCATAACTAAAATTAATATTACTGTTTAAATGACTCACCATATCTTGCTGTCAATGTCATACTGGCTGAAAGCATGTTAACATTCTAGTAAATGCCTTTAGCAGTTTAGGATGATTATATCCAAGATTTTCGAATATTTGGGATTCCATATATATATAAATCGAGGAATTTTTTGTTTGCTGTGCAGGTGTCATGCCGTAAAAGCATGAGGGATGCATGTGAAAGATTCGTGTATGATAAGTTTGAGGAAAAGGTATGAAAGAAACCTTTCCTTGTATGGGCTAAGCTGTGGATTAACTAGGTTCGCAACTTACTTTCTGCAGATTGAAATGCCTATTGACAAGGCTGTTAATACACTGCTGAGGTTGGAACTTGTGACCGAGTGTCCTTTGGAAAGGAGCTTTAAATTGAAAGCTCTTCCTTGTTCGGAGGCATGTGAAACCCTCAGAAAACGCTGGGATGATTTGCTAGAACAGAGGACATGATGTGGTTCCTGATCTTTCTTACAGGTAATTCCCTGAGTCAACTTAAGAAATATAAGATGTTTATTTTTATGCCTACCATATGTAGCCATCCTGTTTCTGTTTTGTTATGAGAAAAAAGAGGCATTACGTTCTACTTGTCATAAACATTTTGAAAGCTATTCGGTAGGCTCACTGAGCAATAAACAGCAGTACTTCTGTTTTTGATCATCTCTAGAGTCTTATCTTGTTCCAATAACGGATAACAAACACCTGTCGTCTATTGTATTTGGATTCTTCTATTTTTATTTTTAATGCTTCGTAATAATTAGTGCACATAAAGAACAGTCGCAATCTTATTTTCTACTTCTGCAGTATAAGAGCCTTTTCATGTTCCTTTGTTTGCTAAGAATAGCCTCCACCTTTTAATGTACTGGGATGCAGATCAAGGTGGTATTTTCCTTCACACCAATCCACTGCAAGATTCTCTACATCTGGCTTGAAAGCCATGAATGTTTCTTTGCCAGGAGGTAATAAGAGCGTATACTGCTTGCCTGCTGCTTTCGGCTTGAATCACTTAGTCGAGGTATAAGCAATTTTGGTTTCACATTTTCACCACAGCAAGTTATTTCTAGGCGATTAAGTGTCCTTAGTTATGGCCCAGAACCTGTATTCTACGTAGAAATATATAGAAGATGAAATTTTCGTGGCATATCTGTCAACATGTACACCAATCCGCTAGCTGATTTTTGGAGTCAAGGCCTTCCACAAGCGTTACAGCCTCCATTTCCTCTGTGGTCGCCTCTAGTGACTGTCAATATTCTGTTCTTTTCCCTCACCACTTATGTATTGTTGTACAGCTGCAAATACCAAAGAGCATTTGTGTGTACGAAGACATCTCTGTATTCTTAAGAGCTCTATTGGATGTTGCAAACTTTAGAATGTTTTGCCTTCCTTACGCAATGCTTCTTCTGTCAACTCTTAATGTGCGAATTACATATGTCAAGGAGTTTATTAAGTTTTGAAATGTGCAGAAATTTTTGAAACCCATCGAAATCCTGAATTGTAGGAATTCGAATGAACAAAATCCTTAGTAGATGCAATTCAATCTGATCGTCAGTTAAAAATTTAAAGGACAGGTTGACGTTTGGCCAATGTGGTCCCTTCTTTTTGGAGCGTGGTTCCTCTAAGGTTGGCTGTTTTATTTAGCACATTTCATGTTGTGTTCATGGTGAGCCAATACTGTTGTTGGATCTACAGTTCTTTATCTTGATAAGCCGATCAGTCTCCACCGTCGGATCCTCATGATCTATAAAAAATTTAAAGCGCCTTCTCCACCGTCGGATCCTCATGATCTATCAAAAAATTTAAAGCCCATCAAGCGACGATGTACAAAGTGCGCCTACAAAGCGCCCATTGCACCCTTCGCACACGCGCGTGCACATGCACGAGGGTGACGCTAAGCTCTTCACTTGTGGTGAGCGTAAAGAAATTAAACTTCAAGGAAGTGGTTTCCATATAAGTGAACCTTCCTTTCTTGATTTTTTCGATGTGGAACTAAATGTCCCGTAATTTTTTATTCACACACATAATGGGGTAATAGGCTTTCAAGGCCCATTAAGGTATTCAAGACCTATTTTGGCCCATTACCCAACAATCCCCCACATGAATGGAAATTGGACTTAGATCAAAGATCATCAAAGATCAACAAAGTCAAACCCCCACATAAAAGGATTTTAATGCAAATGAATATGCAGACACACTAAAGAGAGTATATGAGATGAAGTTGTATCGGGATAGGTAGCTTGTGGCTTTGAACGTTCCTTAGTGAGTTGTTATCGAGTTTACTTGCTAAAAAGGTGAACATGATGTCTTGAACCTTTCAGCGTTTTGTGTAAACTAAGACAATAACAATCACGCAACTTCTTCTCAAACATTCTTTTGGCTCTCATGGTTGTGTTCATTTTGGCCCTGAATAACTCCTGGTCTCATGAGTGCTTCATAGAATTAAACCTTAAAATTCTCATAGAATTGGCCCAATTCACACTCACATAGGTGATTCTTATTAAGAGTATCCTGCTATACCCCACATGAATGTTTATGTCATAAGAATCATTAAAAGCAATGCTTATCCTAGTATCTTTAGCAGTAGCACCAATTATCATAGGAATGAGTAGGATTGGACATCCTTAGTACTATCAAGTCTCTTCATAATTTAGTTGTCACTTTTGAACCTAGATCTTGGGATCTCCAGTCAGCTAGGTTGGGTATCCACTATGAAGATTTTTTAGTTATAGGTTTTAAACCCATTTCCCTCGATAAACAGTTTACTTGACTCTTGGTAACCCCTTTGTTAATGGATCCGCTAGGTTTTTCTTTGACTGAACATAGTCAATAAAAATTACACCAATTTCAAGTAACTGCTTAATGGTATTATGTCTGCGACGTATATGTCTAGACTGACCATTATACATCTTATATGTGCTCTGCATATTGCCGATTGACTATCACAATGTATGCATATTGCAGACAGGCTTTGGCCAACATGGAATATCTCTAAAAGATTTCGAAGCCATTCTGCTTCTTCAGCTACCTTTTCTAAGGCAATAAACTCAGATTCCATAGTAGATCGAGCTATACATGTTTGCTTAGAAGATTTTCATGACACAACACCTCTTCCTAAGGTGAATACATATCTACTTGTGGATTTTGTATCTTCTGTGTTAGATATCCAATTTGCATCACTGTATCCTTCTAGTACAGCTGGATATCTTGAATAATGTAATCCATGACTTATGGTATATCGCAGATGTCTTAATACCCTTATTAAAGCCGTCCAATGATTTGGACCTGGATTACTTGTGAATCTACTCAACTTATTGACAACATATGTTATGTCAGGACGAATGCAATTCATGACATACATTAAACTGCCAATTATACGTGAGTATTCCAATTGAGATATGTGTTCTCCAGTATACCTAGCCAAATGTAGATTAACATCTACAGGTGTTTTCATCGGGCTAGTATCATACTTTTTAAACTTATTTAATATTTTCTCAATATAATGAGATTGAGATAATATTATTTCTTCAGATGTTCTAGTGATTCGAATCCCTAGTATAACATTTGCAACACCCATATTTTTCATATCAAAATGTTTGATCAACATTTTCTGTCTGTTTAATCATTTCAGTATTACTACCAATAATTAATAGGTCATCTACATATAAGCAGATAATTACATACCCTTCAGGTAGGGTTTTGGCATATATGCATTTGTCATATTCATTTATTTTGAATCCATTTGATAACATTACATTATCAAATTTTATATGCCATTGTTTAGGTGCTTGCTTTAATCCATATAAGGATTTAATAAGTCTACACACCTTCTTTTCTTGTCCTGAAACAATAAATCCCTCAGGTTGTTCCATGTATATTTTTTCATCTAATTCACCATTCAGAAAAGCAGTTTTAACATCCATTTGATGAATTTCAAGATTGTTAATGGCTTTTCCCCAGAAATTCTGTGGTGTACCAGAATTTATTAACATAGCATTCATCATTTCTTTGCGGTTTTACATTCCGCAATTCCATTAGATTGAGGCGAATAAGGAGCAGTAGTTTGATGAATAATGCCATGCTCTTGACAGAATTCGTCAAAAGGTGTATCGTATTCACCTCCTCTATCACTCCTTATGGCCTTAATCTTTTTCCCAAGTTGATTTTCAACTTCATTCTTATAATATTTAAACATTTCTAAGGCCTCATCCTTAGACTTTAGTAGATATATAGCAGTATCTTGTTGAATCATCAATAAATGTTATAAAATACTTTTTACCTCCTTTAGTTTGAATTGACTTTAAGTCACATAAATCACTATGAATTAAGTCAAGAGGTTCAGTATTTCTTTCAACTGATGGAAATGGTGTTTTTGCTAACTTAGCTTCAACACACATTTCACACTTGTAATGTGGATCGATTTCACGATTAGGTAATAATTCTAATTTCATTAATTTTTGTAATGAATTAAAATTTACATGTCCTAATCTATTATGCCATAGACAAGAAGAGTCAATCATATAAGCAGAAGAAGAAGCTTTATTTATTTCAAGGTTTCTGTGTACAGTCATTACATTTACCTTGAATAATCCATTATTCAAGTAACCCCTTCCAATAAATATCTCCCCCTTAGTGAGTACAAATTTATCAGACTCAAAGACCATCCTAAAGCCATGTTTGCTTAGGAGGGAGCCTGATATAAGATTCTTTCAGATGCCAGGGACATGTAGCACATCATTCAGTAGAAGCTCCTTGCCAGATGTCATCTTCATAACGATGCGGTCAAGTCCTATCTTGAATGTAGCGGAGTTACCCATGACCAAATTTTTGCCATTGATAGGAGTATATGATGAGAACATACTCTTATCAGAGCAGACATGTCTGGTAGCTCCAGTGTTGATGTACCACTTATTTGCTTTGTCAACCATATTTTCTTTAAATATAACTGCTGACAGCATCATGTCGGATACATCTTTGGATAGGGTTTCAGTAATGTCGACTTCTTTCTTTTCTTTGTCCTTGAAACGACAGTCCTTAGATTTGTGTCCTTGCTTTCCACAAGCAAAGCACTTTCCCTTAAACTTGTATTTCTTTGGATTGCCCTTCTTCTATTTAAAGCCTTCGCCTGGAAACTTGTGTTTCTTCTTCCCTTTTATGAGGTTGGCCTTTGGCTCAGCAGGTTGTCCTCCTGTCTTCTTGTCCTGTCTTTTATTGTCCTCCTCGATCCTCAGGCGGATAATTAGGTCTTCAAGTCCCATCTCCTTCCGCTTATGCTTCAGGTAGTTCTTGAAGTCCTTCCATAGTGGTGGTAGCTTCTCTATGATGGCAGCTACTTGGAATGACTCACTGAGAGACATTCTCTCTGCATGTATCTTATGCAGGATGATCTGGAGCTCTTTGACTTGCTCCATAACTATTTTGTGGTCGACCATTTTATAGTCTAAGAATCTTTCAACCACAAACTTCTTGTGTCCAGCATCCTCTGTCTTGTACTTTTTATCCAGGGATGCCCATAACTCCTTGGCAGTAGCAATACTACTGTACACATTGTACAGGGTATTGTCCAGACCATTCAAGATGTAGTTTTTGTAAAGGAAGTCTGAGTACTTCCATGCCTTCACCGCAGCAATGACTTACTTGTCGGTCTCTCCTTCCTTCAAGATAGGTGGATCTTCATTCAGCACTCTGACCAGGTTTAGAGCTGTGAGGTAGAACAACATCTTCTGTTGCCACCTCTTGAAGTCCGTGCCAAAGAATTTCTCTGCTCTCAGCTTGAACGGATGTCGTCATAGTAGCCATCTGCAGCAGCACTTCCGTAGTAGCAGAACTTGTCTTAAGATTGTTGTTGGGTGTGGCAGATGGTGGCTACCTAATTGATCAGACTGAGGCTAGAGTTATACTCTATATCCTTAAGATAATTTCATCCCGCAAGAGTGCTTATGGTCAGTATGACGATTGTCTCTCAGGATACAACAGTCTCCTTTTGATGAAAGCAGTACTATAATTCATCAAAAATATCGAACCAAGAATGCTACTCTCTTTTTAATGCACTATTGCTATACTACCCTTAGAAAAGTATGCAAATGCCTAAGAGAGAACCCAATTCGGAATTGAATTGGAATGAATGAAATGAAAGGATCTTGGGTCTTATTTATAGGTTTTAGGTGCCCCTTGGAAGCAACCCCTACGAGATTGAATTTAATTCGAATTCTTTGATCGGATTTGATCAAAGGATGTGAGGGTTAAAGGCTTATCACCCTTGATATGCCCATTAACATCGTGATCTTCAGATCAGGCGATCGGATAAGCCTTTTCATAGCTGTGATATGAAGATCAGCCGATCAGATAAGCCTATCCACATCATGATATGCTTTCTCACCATTGTGATCTGATGATCACGTTATCAGATAGGCGGTTGCACATCTTTGATATGCCTTTTCATGATCAGATCGTTGACTTATCTCCAACCGTACGATCGAACGGGTGCCTTATCACCAACCATCCTGTTGACTGGTCAACCGATGGGTGTGAGCTATTAGATCGCGATCGCGCGAAGTGCAAAGTGCGCCCACAAAGCACCCATTGCGCCCTTCGCACACGCGCGTGCGCATGCGCAAGGGTGATGCTACGCATCATCTTCAAGCTCTCCACTTGTGGTGAGCCTAAGGAACTTAAGCTTCAAGGAAGTGGTTTTCATATAAGTGAACCTTCCTTTCTTGATTTTTTGGATGTGAAAAATTTCTCATTCACACACATAAGGAGGTAATAGGCTTTCAAGGCCCATTAGGGTATTCAAGACCTATTTTGGCCCATTACCCAACAAATACTACTAGCTAGGGGTGGCAAAAGATGGATTTGGGTCAGTCAAGTCAAAGTTAGAAAAATAAATGTATATAAGGTGTAAATATATTTTTATCCTCAAACTTTTATTAAAAATTATTTTAATTCTTAAATTTTTAATTATTATAATTTTAATTTCTTGTGTTTTAAGAATACTATAAAATTATTATATTTTTAGTATTCTATTATATGGGATTAATTAAATTAATAAGATAATTGATGTATTATTTGATCAATTAATTTATATGTTTGCATTAAAATGATATGTCCCATATTCTGTAATTTTAGTTAAGCTCATGCAATAGAACATTAGAAATCTAACATTCTTAAAATATGAGAAGCTAAAGAGTAATAATATGTAAAATCTAACATTCTTTACAAAGCTGCGTGCACGGGTTTAAGTAAGATCATGCTTGACTGTTTAAATTATATGCCAAAAAACAATGTAGAACAAAACGAACCCAATCTAAATCTTTGGCCAGAACCAGCCGAGGTATGGCACCTTTCCTGATCCGGCGTTCTTCCAAGCGACCGACTCAAGTACAGGGTATATGGGTCATTTCAATCGCTCAGGCTGTTAGGGTTTTGGTTCTCGTCTACATACGGAGCTTCTAAATACACCGCAGAAATTGCTCTCTATCCCCTTAATTTTCTCTTTGCCGTATTGTCGAGCAATGAATCAGACAGCCCCTTCGCCCAACCACTGGCATTGGAGGCAAAACATTTGCTCTTCAGATTGATCAAGTAGGCCTAAGTACATATGTCTTCCATGAAACTAATTATTGAATATTATCTTTTTTATATATACAACTCGATCATATTTTTTTTAATGATATTTCTATTCTCTTTTCTTTTTGTTCCTTTTTCGGTTCCAGTTATGAATCATGGTTCAATTGAGGGGTTTAGTTGTTCAATTGAATCTTCCATGGGCTCCTTTAGCCTTCCTTCCCACCTAACAGACAGAAAGAGCTCGCTATTGACCGTTTCACATCCTTAAAAATAAAAAATTAAAAAAAGGGCCTCTCCCCGTGATTGAAAAGCCCTAAAGACTTTTGTTAGCCATCAGTTCTTGTGCGTGATGAGGTGCATGACGTGATGGTAGATCACAATCTTGAGAGCATCACATCAAGCAAGAGGTGGATATGCTGGATCGGCCTTTATGATTCAAGGATCGGATAGTGCGAGGTGGATATACTGGATCGGCCTTTATGATTCATGGATCGGATAGTGCGATGTTGATGGCTGAAGGATTCAACATTCTTGACTTCTCGGTGTCCCTTGCTGAGATGCAAGCGGCATGGGCAAGTATTTTTTGTGCCATTCATAGCCTCGAAGCTCGTAGTCTCATCATTAAGGGGGATTCGATTACCATCATCCGCTAGCTCCGTCAGGTATCCAGCGTCCACTTGCTTACCATCCTCTTGATTTGTGACATTCGATTTATTCTTCAGGGAGCCTCGGATGCCCAGATTCGGTACATCTATCGGGAAGCCAACTCGATGGCTGGTTGGATTATTGCCAGGATGGCCCATCACTCTAGTGTTTGAAGCTGGCAGTAGGGCAATTCTTGTCCTTTTGTACTTTTTCAAATTTTATACTATGATATACCGTATTTGATTTATCCTAAATTGATGTGATCATTCATCATCTGTACCCAAAAAAAAAAAAAAACAAAAACACAAAAACAAGAGGTGGCCAGGGAAGTCCGTCCATTTTGGTTGGCGAACCAAAGACCCAAAAACTAGCAATCGACATCCATCCGGACATCTTATTTTAATAAGTGATCTCACTATTAAACATCATACCTAGTGGAGGGTTTCGCATTCTCCTAATAATCATACCTAGCAATCTCACTTCGTCTTCTCCGATCCGGGCTACCCTGCTGCTGTTCTGAGCTACCCTGGGTTGTGGAATGGCCTCCTCGTCGGCTCATCGTCTGGCTGCTGCGAATGGGTCGAGGGGGGCTGGTGGTCCATGGCATCGGTCACCGCCGGGACGTTTCACGTGGGATGCTCCGTCTCCCTCTCCGGCAGAGGTGCAGGAGATGATCCGGTTGTTTTCGGACATCATCCAAGTGCCCGTTTGCTCCTTGGAGAGTGAGATTGGCTCTTGGGGTGAGAAGGCGCTGCTGGCCCGCTCTCTTTCCCGGTGGGTGCCGGCGGAGTCGATCATTAGGGAGCTTCATCGGGTTGGTATTCAGGAAGAAATAGAGGTGATTTCACTGGCTCATAGACACTATGTAATCCGTCTCTTTGAGATTCATGTCAAAGATCAAATTCTAGGGAGGCTATGGGTGATTAATGGTTAGATTCTTGCGGTGGCAGAGTGGAGGCCAGAATTTGTCCCGTCGGAAGACTCCCTGCTTCAAGCTTTGGTTTGGATTCGTCTTCCCCTGTTGCCAATTGAATTCTGGGCTGATGATATCCTCTCCTCTATCATTTTGGTGGCTGGGGAGTTCCTGTTCTCGGATGAATCCACCAACGCTCAGAAACGGGGCGGCTTTGCTCGAGTTTGCGCCCATATCGATCCAGGCTCCCCCCTCCGTCCGGGAGCTCGTGTTCGTGGGATCGGCGATCCTTTCTGGCAGCAGTTCTCTTTTGAGAACATCGACGGCATCTACAACCGGTGTGCCTCGCTGCATCTCGCTGGTCCATGTGTTCCAACGGGGGAGTCGGTCCCTGCTTCGGATGCTCCAAAGTTCGGCCCCTGGATGGCGGCCGTCCAGCGTCGTCATCCCCCTCAGGAACAGCGTCTGCTCTCGACTGTCGCGGATCGCTCGGGCCATGCTTCATCCCCTGTTTCGAAGGATGGCTGGATTTCTCCTAACAAGGTAGCCCGTCGTCAGCTTCCGCTCTCCTCTGCCTCGTTGCAATCGATCTTTGGTCAGGGGGTTGGTCAGGGTGAGAAGTCGGGCTCCAGATCGATGGAGCTACTGTCTCGGGAGCTCAGATCGCAGTCTCAACCAGCGAGCAAGGCCCTGGTTCCAGTGCCAATTGCTCTTGGCCTAGGGATCCAGGATGACCCCAGGATGAGTTTAAGCGTGCCGGTTGGCACTGTAGCTCAGTTTCAGAAGGCATCTAATGTTGGCTCTGAGGCTGTTAACACTGAGACTGAAGCTTTGCTGACTGAATGTTGTGGGGCCAATTCCTTTCCGAAATTGGGACTTGGTATACGGTCCGGGAGCCTGTCTCTCAGTAAGGATCCCGTCTCGGGTCCTTCTAAGCGGGCCCGTCCTATGGAGACCCTGTCTAGGAGGATGCCCTCCCGCTCTTCCAAAGGTAAAGGCAAGGCCTCTCTTATTAGTAGAGGTGGGGATAAGGCTGCCTTTACATTCGGAGCCGCCTCGGATACTGGACGGGGGTCTGCGGCCCTGTCTAGCTCTGATGCTAATCATTCGATCCACTTGAAGACTTGCACTCATGAGTTAGCTGTTAGTCAGCTGAAACAGGCTATCAAGTCGACTGATTCCGCTGTTGTGATGGATTCAGTCCAGTCAGATGAGTGTCGTGATATGGGTTCCCTGAATTGCTCTGGGGTGGTTTCTGGTGATTCAGAGGTTCTGATGGATTCTATTTAGGTTGCTGAATGCAGAGATATGGGATATCCGGGGTGTTTTGAGGAGATGGTGGGGGTGATGGTCGGAGCCCTCCCCAATCCAGTCTCACCATGAAGATTCTCATATGGAATGTGAGAGGAGCATTGAAACCATTGTTTCGCTCCTCATTTGGAAGGCTTATGTAGCTTCACTCTTTTGACATTTGTATCTTGTTGGAGACTCGGCTTTTTGGGTCTAGCCTGGCCCGTTTTCGAAGACAGATTGCCCGGACTTAGGTTTCGTATGCTGTTGAGTCCAATGGTCTATCTGGGGGCATTGTGGCTCTTTGGAGGAATGAGAGTATCAGGGTAGATGCTTTCCATAGCTGTGGTCAGCAGGTTGCATTGGTCATTTCTGAGGGAAGTGCTTCCCACTGGCTCCTTTCCGGAGTTTACGCCAGCACCGATTTTCGGGAGCATCGGGTGCTTTGGTCTGAGATTCAGTCTCTTCTTGACCAGGGGTTTCCCTCCATCATTACTGGAGATTTCAATTGTATTTTGGGTGCTACTGAGAAGAGAGGTGGCAGGGTTTCTTATGGTGCTATGGGCCGAGTGGAGTTTAGAGATTTTGTCTCTTCTGCTGGTCTATTGGATTTGGGATTCCAGGGACCACAGTTCACTTGGTGTAACAACCGGCAGGGTTCATCTAGAGTCTGGGAAAGATTGGACATGGCTTTGGCTTCCTCTTCGTGGCTTCAGCTTTACCCGGCTGTCTCGGTTACTCACTTGCCCAGAATTGCCTCTGACCACTGCCCTATTCTCATTTCTACTGACATCACCCCTCAGCGTCAGAGGCAGTTTAGATTTGAGAAGTTTTGGACTTCCTACTCTACTGATCGATCCATCATTTCTCAGGTTTGGCGGTTACCTGTCAGAGGTAATGCCATCTATCGGCTCTCTACACGTCTTGCTCTTGCTAGACGGCGCCTTTCTCGATGGCATAGACTGGAGGTTGGGGATATTGTCAGACAAGTGGAGCAGGTTGAGTCTATTATCTCTTCTCTTCAGGCTAAAGATGATCTGGAGGGTTCTCTTTCTTCTGATGATCTTTCGTCCCTGCGATCCAGTTTGGAGCTGCACCACTCCCTTCTGCTGCAGCAGGAGACTTTCTGGAGACAGCGGTCCCGTATCCAGTGGGTTAAGGAAGGGGACTGTAACACTAGATTTTTCCACCATGCCACTTAGAAACGACGAGCGGGCAATCGTATTAGGCATATATCTGACGACGAGGGACAACTTCAGGAGGATACCCAAGTGATTAGGGAGCAGATTCTTAATTTCTTTCATACCAGGTGGACTGAGTTAGCTGGTGCTAGTGTCCCTGTTCACCCTGTCCGGTCTCCCAATAGAGTTACTGCTGAAGAGAATGTCTTTCTTATTCGGCCTATTACTTCGGAGGATATTTGGCTGGCTCTGTGGGAGCTTGGTGCTGATAAGGCCCCTGGACCGGATGGATTTCCTCCGTTCTTCTTTCGTCATTATTGGGATATCCTGGGGGAGGATTTAGTGCAAGCGATTCAGCTTGTTTTTCATCTCAAATCTATCCCCTCTGACTGGAATCGCACCTTCATTACCTTGGTCCCTAAGAGGCCTGATGCTTCCAGCCCTCAGCACTTTTGGCCTATCAGTTTGTGCACAACCTTATATAAGGTTTGTACTCAACTCCTGGTTTCTAGGCTTCGTTGGGTTATCCCTCGCCTCATTTCTCCGGAGTAGGGGGCTTTTCTCAGAGGGTGAAGCATCACTGATAATGCTTTACTGGCTCAGGAGTTTGCATGACCTTCGACGAGCTTCTAGGCATCAGGGGCTCATGGCTATTAAGTTGGATATAGAAAGGGCTTATGACAAAGTCTGTTGGGACTTCTTGTATTGCTCTCTTCAGGAGTTTGGGTTTCAGGAGCTATTTATTGGCTGGATCATGGCATGTATTAAGCACCTGTCGTTCTCCATCCTTATCAATGGAGACTGTACTGATTATTTCCATTCTGAGGGTGGGCTGAGGGAAGGATGTCCTCTTTTCCCGTTTCTGTTTGTTCTAATGGCTGATGCTCTATCTCGGGCGCTTCACCAGGCTCAGCAGGACTTTGCTCTTGACCCTTACCAAGCTAGTCCCCAGGGGCCCATGATCTCTCACTTGCTATTTGCTGATGACTGCATTTTCCTGGGTAGGGCTACATAGGCCAACGCAACCATGTTTGCATCGATTCTCCAGGCTTACTGTTTCACCTCGGGTCAGAAGGTTAATACTACCAAGTTAGTGATTTTTTTAGTCCGAGGGTGACTCCTCGTAAGGGGTCTATTATGCAGATAATGGGCATTTCCAAGCAGTTGGCTTCGCTCTCCTATCTGGGGATTCCCATCATTGGTAGTAGGCCCAGGATTTCGGACTTTGGTAGTCTCGAGACGAGGATCCGTGAACGACTTGAGGGGTGGCAGGTCACGGGCTATCTATGATGGCGAGGATTACTCTTATTTGATCGGTGCTCACTTCTCTTCCTCTCTATTTGTTATCTAATGATGCTGTCCTATTGACTTGTCTGAGGAGGATTGAACGACACTTCAGGGACTTTCTCTGGGGCTCATCACAGGATCGTCATGCTGTTCATCTTTTAGCCTGGGATTGTGTCTGTTTGCCGATCTCGGAGGGAGGTCTGGGGATACAGTCCCTTATTGCTCGGAGGGAGGCGTTGATTGCTAGGCATGCCACTTGGTTTTTGCTTAATCCGCATTGTTTGTGGAGTTCTTTTATGCGTGCCAAGTATGGGACTGGACTTCTTCCACTAATCTTCAGCCGTCTCGGGGTCACTCTTTCTTCTGGAAAGAGGTTTGTAGTCATGCTCCGACGATCCTTCACAGCATCTCCTGGATTATTGGCAATGGTGTCTCCGTGGATGTTGCTTATGACTCATGGCTTGCTGACCTCCCCTTGTCTCGGTGGCCTACTTTTGTCAGCACTGCCATTCCTCCTGGCATGCGTGTCAGTGATCTTACAGCTCATGATCATTCTTCCTGGTCTACCACTTTGCTGTCTCGCTATTTTGGGGAAGAGCTTCAGCGTCGTATTGTTTCTATCCCTTTTTCCCCGAGTTTGTCCCCCGACATCAGGGTTTGGAGGCGATCCTGTTTGCCGTGTCCTCCTATTAGTGACATGCTCCAGATTTACAGAGCTCCTACCCAACCGTTGGTTGATATGGCTTGGATTTGGCGTTTTCCCATTCATCCCAGGGTTCGTCTTTTTCTATGGAAGCTTGCACGGAATTGTCTCCCGACATGCTCCGTGCTCTCTAGACGTGGCCTGGGGATCCAGCCTACGTGTCTATTATGTGGTATTGAGGAGGAGTCGGTGGATCACGCCATCTTCACTTGTCTCAGAGCTCGTCATATTTGGGAGATCGCTAGTGACCGGCCTTGGGATGATGCTTCCTCTTCTCTTTCTCTCTCCTTTCTTATATTGATCAGGCAGGATATCAGGAGAGGTGGCTGTCAGCAGGGTGCGATGAGGGCTTACATCGCTTATCAAATCTGGTTATCCTGAAACCGGATTGTCTTTACTCACGAGTCTGCCCCGTTGTATAGGGTGGTGAGGGTTGCTTTGTCTTTATCTACTGAGTACACTTCTCAGCGTTTGGCTCGTGATTGTGTTAGCTCTAGCCTCTGGGGTTCTCATGCTGCTTCGGTAGCGCACCGGAGTACGGTCTTTATTTCTTGGGAACCCCCTCCTCAGGGTTTGTCAAAATCAATTTTGATGGAGTGTTCATGGTAGATCTGCCGGATCGGGTTATGTCATTCGGAGATCTGATGGTTCGCTGCTGTCTGCTGGTGGTTTTAGTCTCCTGGATTCCTCTATGCCATTGGTGGAGCTTTTTGCTTGGGCGGGGGTTTCCTGTGCTATTCGTAGCCTCGGTGCTCGTCGTATTATCCTCGAGGGGATGCTCTCACCGTGATCCGGTGGCTTCGTCAGGATCATTGTAACCAGATGCCAATCAACCCTTTGATCTCAGACATTCGATCTTTCCTTCAGGAGGCTCAGAGCATTCAGATATGTCATATCTACAGGGAAGCTAATTCAGCGGCTGATTGGATTGCCGCTAGGGTGGCCGACCATTCTGGCATCTGGCGCTGGTTGCCAGGTGACAGCTGCCCTCCTATCCTTGCTCAATTTTTATATTCTGATAGTTTGGGTTTATGTCATCCTAGACTAGTGTGATCACCCGACTGTACCAAAAAAAAAAAAAAACGACATCATCTTTGATGCAGGGCTAAAAATGGCAATGAAATGAGCTGTGTACTGAAGACAATAAAAAAACTTATATGATACCCGCTCTTTGTCTACTATAGTTAAAAAAAATATTCATATTTATATTCATCAAATATATATATATAATATTGTAATCTACTATGCATATAAAATTTTATAATCATATCTATACTGTAAAAATTATATAATATCCAAACCTGTTCTATTACCCATACCCTTCCCTATACTTTTAATTTTTTTCTTAAATTAATAAATTTAATTAACTTAGTTCAAACTATATAATATATATATATATATATATATATATATATATATATTAAATTTTAACTCCATTTCAAAATAAGCTAGGTTCAGAACAATCTTAAGCTGCTTCTTTATTTTTTTTAATTCTGAACTAGCCATATTGGTCGAGCCTTAAAACATCGATCTTTATTAAATAAAAATAAATTTTTAACTCAAAATTATAAATAGATATGTATAAGTAATTTTATTAGTAGGTATAATAGATATAGAATAGAGCAGAACAAAGTGGGTAACCCGTTATATCCATACCCGCATCATACTCATCATGAGTGTTGCTGCCAAACCACTTGCAATGACCGTCGAGTGAGCTGGGATCTTCGCAGGCCTTCCAGAGTACAGAAAGGTCACTGTCTTCCTTCAGGAGCCAGCAAAAAGTCCCGAACCGATGGTTCCGATGGGGACCCTCCGATGCCCAAGTCAGTGGATTGTTAGAACAAGAAAGTTGTATATATCAGTAGAGTTTTTTTTTAGAGAAGAGTCCTCTCGCGTTGAGCTCGGGTCCTCTTCTTATACCTCTCTGGGGAGCCACGTTCTCCTGAACGGCGAGTGGGTGAGCCGTTGCTGAATGGGCGTCGTATATGCCGATAACTGTGGGATGCGCTAGTACCTGCTCGTGTTTTCAGCGAACGAGATACATGGTAACAGATGTCTCAAATCTGGGGTCCGTTACTTGAAGTGGGTTTCAGTGTATTTTGGAATGAATGACACCAAGTTATGGTTAGAGCCAGACCAAAGCCGTAGGCCGGAGCCAAAGGCTGGAGCTAGAGGCCGAAGCCGACGCTGGAGGCCAGAGCCAAAGGCCGGAGCTGGAGGTCGGAGCCGATGCTAGAGACCGGAGCCAAAGGCCGGAGCTGGAGGTCGGAGCCGATGCTGGAGGCCGGAGCCAAAAGCCGAAGCTGTAGGCCGGAGCCGATGCTGTAGGCCGGAGCCAAAGGCCGGAGCTGGAGGATGGAGCCGAAGCCGACGCTGGAGGCCGAAGCCGACGCTGGAGGCCGGAGCCAAAGGCCGGAGCCGACGCTGAAGGCCGAAGCCAAAGGTCGGAGCCAAAGGCCAGAGCTGGAGGCCAGAGCCAAAGGCCGGGACAAGGATTCCAAAATCCCGAGAACAAGCTATCACATCATTAATTCCGGAAATTGCGCAGGAGGTTATAACACCGCCCAGAGGAGATGGTCGGCCGTATCAGATGCCCCCCGCCCCTGAGATGGGTGGGCGCAAAGTCACCAGCGAAAGGGTGTTAATATCCACCAGGCGGTTGAGCTCCGAGCCATTATTTCGTCCATTCATGCCGTTGGGATTGGGGAAGATTTCTCTCAAGTAAGGAGTTGTAAAAAGGTGAGCGTCATCATTGCGGTAAGGACACCGCCATCTTTTAGTTGTGAAGCTTTTCGCTTTTTTTGCACTGATGGGCTACCGAAGCGGCTTCCAGTTGAAAGTAGACACATGGCCAAACCGGACAGCTGTGGGATGATTTGAAATGGGGCTATAAAAGAAAAATCGTCCTTATCCTCCCATCGCCACTTTCTTTTACGTTACAACCGCCCTCTTGAGTCTACAAGCGTCTGTCCGCCTCCTGTGTCTGTTCCCCTCCTCGCGCTCCTTCAATCTCAGTTCGAGCTTTCCAGGTTAGTTCCCATGGCTTCTTCGCCTTCCTGCTCTATTTCCGATTCCGGGGTCGTTCCCCCATTCCTTCTCAACCTTCTGCCTCCTTACCGAGTCATTGGGCTACCCCATCTTCTGACCACACTTCATCGGAACGACGGCAGTAGGTCGACATTCTGCAACCGAGGGTCGGCCGGCCATCGGACGAACCTCTCCCCGACGCCGTCGGCAGCCGCTAGTCCCTCCAGCGCTGTTAAGGAGTCCCCCGAGTGGACTTCCTCCACCATGTCTGCTCAAGACATAGTGAACTTAGGAGCCAAATATAACTTTCCTCCAACCATACGTTTGTCCTACCCCGCCCTAATGACAGGGTAACCTCTTCCCGTCCCGAAGGGTTGCCTTGTATGGAGCCTTCTTTAAGACAGGATTTTGATTACCCATTCACCCTTTCATCCTCAATCTTCTAGATAGGTATTCTTTAACACCCTCCCAATTAGTTCCTAATTCCTTCCGAACCATCGTTGGTTTTCTGATTCTTTGTCATCTGCAAGGTATAGAGGCTAGCATTTCATTATTTAACAGTTTCTATACCCTCTGCAAGCAAACGGATTGGTGGTCCTTCACCCCAAGACCCACTAGGATCCTCAAATTGCATCTTCCCACCTCTGTTAAAGGGTGAAAGATAAGTTTTTCTTTGCCAATGTCGAGGGAGTGAGCGGAAGCTGGGGGACACCAAACACTGACGCCAATAGGGATTCTTCCATCCTTCCGAGGGATCGAATGGCCTTTGGGCAACTTCTAACTGCCGATATCCCTCGGTGCAATCAGCTTCTGACTATGAAAACCTCTACCTCGCCGACATTCCATCTAGCGGTGAGCACTTGATTACTCACCTCCTTCCCCTCTTCTTCTGTCCCTTGCATTCATTTTTAATTATTATTATTTTTTAACTCCTTTCCTATTTTTTTGATATAGGGATGATGCCATCACTCCGTGAGATCAGGCAAGCCGCTACCAGGAAGAGGAAGGCCAAGGGGAATGGGGCCCCCGCCGAGAGGAGGGCCGTCGCCAAGATTCCAGGAGGACTGACGCTGGAAGGGCCGAAGCCGGTGGGGCTGAGGTCATGGAGCCTTTGCACGGGCACGAGGCGGTGGAAGCCCAAGCCGACGAGCCCGTGAGGAACGACGCAGCATGGGCCGAAGCTAGCGGGAAAGTTGGGTGGAACTAGGAGGGAAGAAGTGATTTGCCTTCGCCAGCACCGGCTCCCCCTCCTGTTATCCTGCTCGATACCTCTCCAGAGCGAGTTGTGAAAGCACCATCGCCCCGCCCAAAGCCGCGAGACGAAGCCGACCCACTCAACTACAAAGCCGACTCCAGCTGCTATTATATCTCCTAAGGGGGCAACAACCGAGGCGCCTCCACCAGCGAAAGTGCCGGGGGCGATAGAGTCGAGGCAGAGTCCTCCCACGCGGCCCCCACGTCGGCGGAAGCAAAGGGCGTTGATCCTTCCTTTCAATCGATTTTGGCGAATTATAGTCACTGGGCCGAGCGAGCACTGAACGAGGCATCCGTATCCAAGGTGCATGAGTTCCTCCGTCATCAGGGGAGGGCTACCTTCTTTCGAAAGGCGTCTGTGGTGCACCTCTGGGTGAGTTTTGCTCCACTATCATCATTTTTTTTTCTTTTTTTAGACTGTTTTCTTTGTCTAATTTAAACACCCTATCCAGGCATTGAATTCTATGATTGCCATGAGGGACATGTGGGCCCTGGGTGATGCTGCTCTCGATCAATCATTGGAGGAGATGCGAGAACTCCGGGCCAGGGCAGAGAGGGCAGAAATGGCCTTGGAGGATACCCGAGCAGAAACCGCTCGGGCGCTTAAGGGCGAAGCCGAAGCCCTCCGGCTAAGAGCCGAGAAGGCAGAAGAGGCATTAGAAATCGCCCAGCGCAAAGCGGCCAATGAGCTAGATAATGCTCAGGTGGCCGAAGAAAAACAAAGGGTAGCGGAGGAGAAATTGGTGGTGGCGGAGTTGGAAGTGTATATGTTGAAGAACCGATTACACTCCGTCACCATTGAGATAAGGGTGGCCGAAGAGAGGGCCGAGAATGCGGAGGAGATTGCCTGCCAGTCCGATGCCAAAATTGCTAATTTGAAGACGACAACGATCGAAGCTAAGAAGAAAGTCGCCGAGGCCGAGAAGAAGGCTGCGGAGGCCGAGAAAAAGGCTGCAGAAATCGAGCAAAAGGTTGCAGAAGCTGAGCAGAGAACCTCCGAGGCGGAGAAGAGAGCTACAGAGGCCGTAGAGAACTTCAGGAAGTCTAGCGCCTTTAGCAGGGAATTGGCTGAGTCGATAGCTTTTGCATATGAGGGCGGCTTCCAAGACTGCAAGGAAAAAATCCAAAAACTCTATGGCCTTGAAGGGAATCGAAGGGTTGGAGCTAGATGACGTCCCGGAAGATGACAACTTAGCTCTAGACAATCCCTGGTCTCCTTCACTTTGACCGTAATGCTTCAAGTCCGATTTAAATCGGCGATTTTGTAAACTTTGGGCTATTAATGAATCTTTTGATCCGTAATGTTTATATCTTGGTTGTAATTGGGTCTGCTAGTGTGTGAATTGACACAAACCAAAAACCTATGGCCAAAAAATTACGATACGATTCCCTTTTTGAGGGACATTAGAAAATCAATTAGAGAACTGATGCGGATCAGTCTTGGTTGCAGGCACAAGGGTCAAAGCACTTAGAGTAGGACCACGTTTGTGCAGACACAAGTCGTTCGATGCCAACACGAGGTTGGATAGAATGCCGACGCGAAGCGGGGCTTAAGTGCCGGTGCGGAGCCGGGCTTTAAGTGCCGACGCGGAGCCGGGCTAAGTGCCGGTGCGAGTCGGGCTTTAAGTGCCGATGCGGAGCCGGGCTTTAGGTGCCGACGCGGAGCCGGGCTTTAGGTGCCGACGCGGAGCCGGGCTTTAGTTGCCGATGCGGAGCCGGGCTTTAGGTGCCGACGCGGAGCCGGCTTTAGGTGCCGATGGAGCCGGGCTTTAGGTGCCAATGCGGAGCTGGGCTTTAATGAGAAGCCAAATGCTTAAACACTTTCGTTAGTGCAAAAGGATGAACGACAATTATAGGCTAATGTTTAAAACAAATATGACAATGGGATACTGATAATACCGCCTGAGATTATCTGCATTCCAGGTATGAGGGAGGGGTGTCCCGTCTAGTTCTTCGATCCTGTAAGCTCCATGATGAAGTGCCTGGGTGACCCGGTAAGGCCCTTCCCAATTGGGGGATAGCTTGCCTCCCTCCGTAGGTTTGGAGACTACAGCTCGCCTGAGGACCAAATCTCCGGGAGGAACGCCTGGGATGGACTCGGGCGTTGTAGTACTTTGCAATCCTTGTCGGTAAGAGGCCATTCTGATTTATGCTTGATTGCGAAGTTCTTTGACGAGGTCGAGGTTAGCCTTAGTTGATTGGGATTGTCATCTTCATTGTACGACTGTGTCCGGGGACTAGGGACACCGATCTCCACTGGGACGACGGCTTCTGTTCCGAAGACAAGGCTGAATGAAGTCTCTTCAGTGGGAGCACGGGGCATTGTGTGATAAGCCCACAATACATTCGGGAGCTCTTCTACCCATCTCCCCTTGAAGTTGTCCAAGCGCGTCCTGAGTCCTTGTAAGATTGTACGATTCATCACTTCGGTAGCCCCGTTAGTTTGCGGGTGACCAACAGAAGTGAACCTTTGGTGTATTCCCAGTTCAGTATAAAAGTCTCTAAATGGGCCATTGTCGAATTGGCGTCCGTTATCGGTAACAAGCGTGTGGGGTTGTCCAAATCGGCAAATAATGAACTTCCAAAAGAAACTCCTCACCTTAGCTTCAGTAATCTTGTCTAGCGCTTCAGCTTCCACCCACTTAGTGAAATGATCGATGGCGACAAGCAAGTACCTCCATTGGCCAGAAGTAGGAGGGAAAGGTCCCAAGATGTCCATCCCCCATTAGGCAAACGGCCATGGAGCCGATAGAGGGCTCAGTCAAGAAGTTGGTTGCCGTTGGATGTTGGCATGCCGTTGGCAACTATCACATTTCCGGACTAGCTCGGCCGCGTCCTCCTGCATGGTGGGCCAGTAATAGCCTTGGCGTTGGGCTTTGTAGGCCAATGCTCTGCCCCCCAAGTGGCTTCCGCAGATACCTTTATGGATCTCTCGAAGGATGTAATCGGCATCTGTGGGGCCAACACATCTCAAGAGGGGATGGGAGAAGGACCTCCGATACAGCTGCCTGTCGAACATTAGGAACTTGTGTATTCGCTGTTTGAAGATCTTGACTTCGGTGGGGTCGGTTGGTAGTGCTTCAGTAGTAAAGTACTTAGTGTAGGCATCCATCCAAGAAGGCTCTTGGCGGACTGGCATGGATTCTTTTATTGTGTTAATGCTCGGGGTCTCCAGGCGCTCCATATAAGTTTTTTCCAAGGTTCCATCGGCCGATGTAGCTAGACGAGACAGTGCGTCGGCTCTGGCATTCTCCTCCCGGGAAATGTAACTGATGCTGAAATGGGTTAAGGGGGAGACCTGCGACTGTACCATACTCAGGTAACATGACATGATGGGATCTCGTGCCTTATATTCCCCCTTTATCTGGCCACAAACTAGCTGAGAGTCGGTGAAAACTCTGAGATGCTTTACCCTGAGCTCACAAGCTAGCCGTATTCCAGATAGTAGGGCTTCGTAGTGGCTTGGTTGTTGGTAGCTGGGAAAAGGAAACGGAGGGCGTACTCCGTCACCACTCCGTCGGGACTGGCTAGAATGAGGCTAGCCCCACTTCCCTGAGAGTTTGACGCCCCATCCACATGAAGGAGCCAGTCCCTCCCTTCTTCCTTGATTTCATCATCCGAAGGGTCTTCCCTTTATTCTTTTGTCCAGGTGCCTTCGACCAAGAAGTCCGCTAAGACTTGGGACTTCATAGCTATCCTGGGCCGGAACGATAGATCGAATTCTCCCAACTTGACCGTCCACTTTGCTAGCTGGCCAGAAGTATCATGACGGGACATGACCACCTTGAGCGGCTGGTCGGTGACCACCACGATCGGATGAGCTTGGAAATAGGGCCTAAGGCATTGGGCGGAGATGATCAGTGCAAAGATGACCTTTTCGACTTTCGAGTACCTTGTCTCTGCATCATGCAGCACCTTGCTGGTGTAATACACTGGCTTTTGCGTCCCATCGGCATCCATGCGCACCAGCACCGAACTAACCGCTTCGGGGGAAGCCGCGAGGTACAAGAAGAGTTCTTCTCCACTCCTTGGCTTGGACAGTAGTGGTGGGGCGGATAGAAATTCTTTTAATCCTTCAAAGGCCTCCTGACACTCCCTAGTCCACTCGAAACCATTGACTCGGCATAGTGCCTTGAAGAAAGGTAAACACCTCTCCGTAGACTTGGATAGGAAATGGCTCAGGGCCGCTACCCGTCCGGCCAAACGTTGCACTTCCTTCTTATTGGAGGGAGATTTCATGTCCAAGATGGCTTGGACTTTATCGGGATTCGCCTCTATTCCTCGTTGGGTCACCATGAAACCCAAGAATTTGCCGGCCATCACCCCAAAGGAACACTTACGGGGGTTCAGCATCATCCTATACCGGCGAAGGTTATTGAAAGTTTCTGTCAGGTCGACGATATGGATGGTGGCGTGAATGCTCTTTGTCAGCATGTTATCCACGTATACCTCCATGTTGCGTCGATCTGGCTCTCGAAGACTTTGTTCATCAGCCTCTGGTAGGTGGCTCCGGCGTTCTTTAGTCCGAACGGCATCACCTTGTAGCAGTAGATTCCCTTCTCAGTTATGAAGGAGGTAGACTCCTCATCTGTGGGTTCCATCCTGATTTGGTTGTACCCAGAGAAGGAGTCCATGAAACTAAGTGTTTCATGGCCAGATGTGGCGTCTACCAATTGATCGATTTGGGGTAGAGGAAAGCTGTCCTTCGGGCACGCCTTGTTAAGATCGGTGAAGTCTACACACATCCTCCAACTCCCGTTGGCCTTGCGGACCATCACGATGTTGGCCAACCAATCGGGGTATCGAACTTCCCGAATGTGGCCTGCAGCTTTTAGTTTACGGACATCCTCATCGATAGCCTTCTATCTATTCGGAGCGAAACTCCTCTTCTTCTGTCGGACAGGCCGGCATTCTGGCTTGAGGTTGAGTTGATGAGTGATTATCTCCTCGGGGATGCCTAGCATATCAGACGACGACCATGCGAAGACGTCGGAGTTGGCGCGTAAGAAAGCAAGGAGCTGATCGCGGGCCTCCTCTGGAAGCAATGCTCCGACTTGGATGGTCTTCGTGGGGTCGTCTCCCAAGGGAAAAGTCAGGAGTGCTCAGCCGGCTCCCCTCTCTTCTCTACCTCTCAGGGGTCAGTCAGTTTTGGTGCAGTCGCCGATGCGGTCTCTTGCGGACTGGGGGCTAGGTGGTAGCAGAGCGGCAACGGGTTTTGCTCTCCCCTCATTTCTCTATTCCTTCGTTGGTGGGGAACTTCACAAGTAGCCTTTTGGTGGAGATGACAGCATCCAACAGGTTTAAGCCAGGCCTCCCCAAAATAGCATTGCACGCCAAGGGGACCCGCACCACCAAGAAGTTCATAAGAACCATGCTCTGGCGTGGTGGGGTTCCGGCTGTGACTGGGAGAGTGATTTCCCCTTCGACCCGGACTGAATCCCCGGTGAAGCCCATCAGCAGTGGTGACAGGTAAAAGAGAACTTGCAGGTAAACTCATTCTAACATAAGCATCGTAACTTAAAACATTCACTGAGCTTCCACTATCAATCAAAATCCGCTTTACAGGATGTTTGGCGATCGTCATAGAGACGACGATGCCATCATCATTTTATTCACTACCTTCTCTAGGTCTTTTTTGAAAAAAGGAATTACAGGATTGTCATCTTCCTCTCGCTGTCTTTTGGAACTGCTACCTACCCCCGAGGAGATCATGGCCACCGTCTTCTCTGTTGGGCATTGTCCAAGGCAATCTGCTGCGTGGGAGGTGCTGACGAACCCGCAGTTGTAGGGTTCCCTGGCGGACGAACTTGCTCAGATGGCCTTGCTGGACAAGCTCCTCGATAACTTTTTTCAGTTGGCAGCAATCTTCAGTGTCGTGGCCATAGTCTCTGTGATATCGGCAATAGACTTCTTTGCTGCGGGGGACCCCTGACTTCATTGGAGGTGGACGCCGAAAGTAAGGCTTTCCTCAATCTCTAACAAGATGTGAGATATCGGAGCGAGGAGGAGTGTAAAATGCTCCTTGGGAACTAGTGTTTGGGGCCGGCTATCCGCGCAACGAGGCAGCTCGGGCTTTCTTGACCATCCTCCAGCGGGTTCTATGGGTGCTGACTTCTTGCTGGAACTTTTGTCGACCTCCTTCTAGAAGAATCTACTTCGTTGGCGTGAATGTACTTCTGTGCTCGGCTTAGCAGCTCGCGTAGGAGCCGGGGGGCTTTTTATCTAGAGAATATGCAAATCTGGACGAGCGGAGTCCTCGCTTCAGCGCGAGAGTGGCTACAGAATCCTCTAAGTTATAGACCTCGAGCGTGGCCTCCTTGAATCGAGCCACGAAATCCTTCAGAGTTTCCCGCTCCTTTGTTGGACAGCGAACAAGCTATTGGCGACTCGAGGGATCTTCGGCGTGCGTCGAAGTGGGCCAGGAAAGATCGCTCGAGTTGCTTGAACGAGTTGATGTTGCGTGGTGGCAGACGAGAGTACTATGCACGCACCGCCTTCCAAGTGTGGCTGGAAAAGCAACATACAGGAGAGGGTCCATCGCCCCCTGGACCTGCATGAGGACCTTGTAACTCTCCAAGTGGTCTAGGGGGTCCGTCATACCGTCATACGGGTCCAGCTGAGGGAGATGAAACTGGGGTGGGACCGGCTCCTCCATGATGCGACTCGAAAGAGGTGGACGGCGGTTGTAGTCCACTCCATTTGGGTTCGTGATTCGGCGGCTGAGTTCCTCCAATCGTTGATGATACTCATCGAGCCGTTGCTCGGCCCGACGAGCGGCCTTCTTGCTCGAGTCTCCTTTAGAAGAGTCAGAGGAAGAGGATGGAGAGGCCCACCGGTGTATTGGGTGCAATCATCGTGGCTCCTTCTCACTGCGTCACCTGCGAGAACGATCAGAATGGAGGGAAAGGAACCGTCGTCGTTTCAAGGTTTCCCGGCGGCGAGACCTCGGGGACAAGTGGTGGGAGGCTTCAGGAGGGGTCCTTCCCTGATGAGGTTGAATGGTTTCATGGCCTTCCTCGCGGAGCGGAGGGGGCTGAGATGACGGCCCAGGTACGACAGCGAAGCAATGTTCCTGCAGTCCCCATACCACCGTCATCAGATCCTGCACTTGATGGGCCAGGGCATCTAGCCGATCGAACTGGTTATCCTGCAGTGGCACAGGAGGTGGAACATGGAGGTTGTCCTTCGATTGTTCAGCCTGCGGGATACACTCCGCAGCCTGATTGGTAGAAGCTTCCTGACCTCGCGTGGTTACCATCGTCTCCCTTGCTGGGGTCGCAGATACGTTGAACAAACGTTCACCTGCCCCCCTTTCTGGCGCGCCAATCTGTTGCTGCCAAACCACTTGCAATGCCCGTCGGGTGAGTTGGGATCTCCGCAGGCCTTCCAGAGTACAGAAAGGTTACCGTCTTCCTTCAGGAGCCTACAAAAAGTCCCGGACCGGTGGTTTCGGTGGGGACCCTCCGACGCCCAAGTCAGTGGGTTGTTAGAACAGGAAAGTTGTATATATCAGTAGAGTTTTTTTTAGAGAAGAGTCCTCTCGCGTTGAGCTTGGGTCCTTTTCTTATACCACTCTGGGGAGCCACGTTCTCCTGAACGGCGAGTGGGTGAGCCGTTGCTGAATGGGCACCGTATATGCCGGTAACTGCGGGACGCGCTAGTACCTGCCCATGATTTCAGCGAACGAGATACACGGTAATAGATGTCTTGAATCTCGGGGTCCGTTACTTGAAGTGGGTTTCAGTGTATTTTGGAAAGAATGACACCAAGTTATGGTTAGAGCCAGACCAAAGCCGTAGGCCGAAGCCAAAGGCCATAGCCGACGCTGTGGGCTGGAGCCAAAGGCCGGAGCTAGGGGCCGGAGCCGACGCTGAAGGTCGGAGCTAGGGGCCGGAGCCGACGCTGGAGGCCGGAGCCAAAGGCCAGAGCTGGAGGCCGAAGCCGAGCTGAAGGCCGGAGCTAGAGGCCGAAGCCGACGCTGTAGGCCGGAGCCAAAGGCCAGAGCTGGAGGCCGAAGCTAAAGGCCGGAGCTGGAGGCCGGAGCCGACGCTGGAGGCCGGAGCCAAAGGCCGGGACAAGGATTCAAAATCCCGAGAACGAGCTATCACATCATTAATTTCGGAAATTGCGCAGAAGGTTATAACACCGCCCAGAGAAGATGGTCAGCCGTATCAATGAGTATTGCTTATGTTCTTATATTTATATCTATACCCATTTTTGGCCTTCACTCAAAATGATGCAAAAGCAAATAGATATCTATTGGGTTTGAGAAAAATTCCGAAAGAAAACTAAAAACAAATCCGTGTGGATTAGACTTGGTATGTGGGGACCGTGACAGACAAAATCAGGATAAAACAACTGAACTTGAGGAAATTGAAATTCACTGACTCATGATCTCCACTAATCTAAGCTGTGATTCCATGGTAACTGATTACTTGGTCCCAAAACTTTATGTTGATACATAATGAGTCCAGAATTTAACACCTCCTCGCATGTGAAGAAGGGCAAGATGGTAGCAATTAACGTGAAAGAAATTTGAATTCATGATCTTTTGATGATCTGAGTTTTGCTACAATGTTAGCTAGCTAATTGGTACTAAGAAAAGCAGGCTAATTTGCACTAAAAAATAGAAGAGTCAACCATGTATAGCAAGTTCATCAACTACACATGTAACATATATATATATATTTTTTTTGGTACAGACGGGCGATCACACTATCCTAATACGAGTCAGTCCAGAATTATTAAAGTACAAAATTTGCTTGAGAACTAAGGGATAGGTGTCGCCCTGATTCCAAGACCAAAATCCCACATGAAGGGCCATAGCCGACGCTACCCAGTCAGTCACTGAATTAGCTTCCCGGTAGATGTGCCGGATGTGGACTCTGGGAGAGTCACGTAGAATCGCAAGAATGTCACTGAGGAGAGGGTTGGATGGGGTGTGGTTACAATTACCCAACTGAAGCCACCGGATGACAGTCAGAAAATCCCCTTCAATGAAGAGGCTGTGAGTATGAAGTCTCCGAACAGCATGGGAAATACCAGCCCATGCAGCATGAAGCTCAGCCAGAGGGACCAACGAGTCTAAGGAAGCAAAACTGTCAGCCGACAATAAAGCACCATCAGACCCCCGAATAACAAAAGTAGATCCCGCGAGTCTTCTCCGAACACTCCAGTCAAAATTGATTTTCACAAACCTATAATGTAAGGACTAATAAATATTATTTATTTATTTTTAATTAAAAACTTGTGTTGTTACCAATGATATTAAAGAAGTAAAGACTTAAAAAAACTATGTAGCACTGGATTTTTTGTATGGATTATGACCCGTTTATAATGTTTGTGATTAGATTCTTGATCTAATAAAAATGCTTGGACTTATATAAGAAAATTTATGAGGATTTATGTCAGTTTGCATCTAGTCTCATAATGATTGTGCACTAAAAAAAGAAAAGAAAACTTGAATACTTACGAATCAAAGCCCCTAACTTAATACTTTTCAATTAGCTTTTTTGAGCCAGATCTTTTGGATAATTACAATCAATCTCCACGTCTCTTACGAGATTAATTGCAAGATGGTATATGTATCAACATAGTAATCGGTGATGACTTATATCTTCAGCACGGGGATCTGAGCATTATGTGTATGCGTTGAGGCTGCCAAATTTATAATTATGTTGAAGCCTCGATATGGAGATGTAACCATGAATACCCAATCTATATGACTAAATCTTTATAATAATAAAGGATAGTATTTAAAAGGAAATTATAGATCAGGTAAAGATGGATCGACTCCATATCTAACCTCCATAATTAAATCTTGGCTGGTGCTTCCATGACTAACGTCCCTGTTCATCGATAAGGTTCAGGGATTTGCAAGCTCCCATGCTCTCACCAAAGGAACAGAGAAAAGAATGCAAAAAAGTTCTCTGTCTTGTCTTCTTGAATGAAACAGCATGTCCCAACCTCTCTCAAAAACTCATCCTGCTTTCTCTTTCTCATGTCTCACGTGGTGCATGGGAAAAGGGACAGGGAAGATGGGCTCTGCTGCCGTAGAAGAGAAGAAGGAAGAGGCTATTCCTCTGGAGCCGGAGTCTCCGGGCTCCAATGGAGCTACGGTGAAGGCGGTGATTCCTGCGTTCGAAGACCCAAGAAGGGTCGGTTTCGAAGACCCGAGAAGGGTCGGTGGGACGTGGGATTTGAAGCTGTTTGAGAAGGATGGCAAGACTTAGCCTGCATCATAGTCTTTGCTCTTGCATCAGTATTTTTATTTTTTTTGGCCTTCTAGTTTATCTTTGTTCTTTGTTCTTTGTTTCGTAGTGCTCACTATATAACATTGTGGTTTATTGTTTATGGGACTCATCAGATTGAATTATGGGACTCATTTAAATCAAAATTCTTTCTTTTTTTTTTTTTTGTTTGGGAAGTGGGTGGTGATGGTTGGTAAGGTGGCATCAGTTCCTGATGAAAATTGTGATTTTCTTCATGCATTAGTATGCAACTAGGAGCAGTCTGATGTATTGATTCGTCCTATGGACAGGTGGAATGCAGTGAAGGGTCGAGAATCTGGACACAATCCAGTAGTATTGGACTAGACTGAAGGAAAAGTTTTGCAGCACCACATGCTGCACCACATGAAGTCGTACAATTCAATTAAACTAATCTAAACATTTTTTTCAACTACATATAGGGTTAGCTATATGAATCTAATTTTTCACTCTACTCTATTTAAAATTAAATTGATATTTTAATTATAAATAATTATATTTTTTAAATATTTTATTCATATTAGCGATATAGTCATACATATCAAAAATTAAAAGATATTTCTGTTAATGACATGCGCATGCATGCATCGTGCACCAATAATCATGCGCAATGCACTTGTTCTGCATCGCATGTGGTGCAATAAGACTTTTTTTAGACTGTATTTAAATTTTAATTGCTCAGTTATTGTTGCAATAGAAAAGAAAAAATTAACAAAAACATAAGAAAAAAATATGAAAGGAAAAAAAACAAACATACAAAAAATCTAAAAGGAAAAAAAAAATTATGATGGTTTGATCACATTAATATCTATTCCAACAAAAATAAAAATAATTTTATAGCAAAAAAGATTTGAGATTTATAACACATACTCTCTCTCTTACAAAACCTTTCATATTCTAATACTTAAGAATAACATTGAGGTTATATTGAGTACTAAAAAGTGATTTTATAGTGTTTTACATGGATTAAAATTAGCATTCTTCATATATATATATATATATATAGAAACATATCAAATCATGATCATATTAGGCTCTATAGCATATCAGTCATGTCTATTTAGGGCTATGTGTATATAGACATCAAGTCAAACTCTTTGGTGGTGATGGATTCACAGTAATATATTATTAGGAAACTTATATTTCTCGTTCATCTTTCATTTCACAATTAGATTACTACGAATACATGGTTAGCATATTTAATTTGTCTTAGCAGTATTAGTTTAGATTCCTAAGAATTCAAGGTTTTATATTATCATATCCTTTAATTTTTATATATTTTTATAATTTTTTTATCCTTTAAGCTGTTGCCTTTTTCTCCCTTTCAAATATGAAATATTCTAGTAAAAAAATAAGGATTCTTTGTAAAATCATTTTACAAACATATTTATATTTAAATATTATAAATATTTAATATTTATTATATAAAAAATATTATCTTATATAAAAATATAATATCTAAATATTTAAATATTATTTAGTGCATATTAAATATGTAATCAAATTAAATATTATTAAATATTGATATATAAGTCAAGAGTATAATTTAATATTATCAACTTTTAGTAATCTAAGATACCCATATTTTAAAATGGAATCAAATTACCATGATTTTTAGTAATTTTAGATTATTTGAAATAAAATATTACCATTTAAATTACTATATCTAATTGCTAAAGATAAATTGTATGGTAATCTTAGATTATCAAAGTAGATTATTACGAACCAAATAGCCTCTAAGAATAATGCCTTGACTAATAATTGATGTTGGTTAATAGCGGTTATATTCAATTTTGAAGATATGCCATGTTTCCTATTTTAAAAAATATGTAAATTTTTCTTTCTGACCGTGTCCAACTATCATTTATCTCAAAGTATACTTGATTAAGTGATGCTTTACATAGTACACCTGATTAGGATTTTCAGCATAGAATTTGGTTTCACAAAAATTATATGCCACATTCATATACAAAAATTATGGGAAGGTCAAGTAAGACATCATTGGATATGTAGTTGCCCTAACTGTTTTATGGTCGGAAGGTGTTAAATTTTGAAACTACTTAATTATATTCAACAAGTAGACATTTGAAGAAAGAAATTGAAATTTTTTTTTAAAATTTTGTCAAATCTCATCATTTGCTATTAATAGTCAATAGAGAGAGGGGGGGGGGGCATTTTGTGTGGTATTGAAATCTTTTGAATACGATAGTTTTGAAAATTAATATGGGCAATCAATTTTGATGAAATTCATATTAAAATTTTTATGAGTCTAATTAAGAATCTAACTCATATCCCAACATAAAAACCATTTCCTTCGTTCACTTTATCTCACTCACATCCCGTGACCATTATCATTATCATTCATAACAGATTCCTTTTATTCTTCCAAATCCTGTATATGACATTTTGGTTATAAATAAAAGGCATTATATTTCAGCAAATTATAATTATAATGAACCCTATAGATTAGGGCAATAATTTAAGGGATATGATGAGATCATGCTAGTGAGACCTAAAATCTTAAAACCCTAATATAAAATATTTTCAGTCAATGGGACATTGAGTTAGGGATCAATGCTACTAAAAAAACTGGCACATCTTATGTATGCTCGATGCAGAGGATGATTGATCTCACAATCACTTATGTGCAATACTAATACAAAGATGTGGGTGCTCATTAGAAGAATGAGTTCATTGAATTGACCTACCAAGAGAACATCTTATGGATGCTTACTTATTTGTCAAAAGATGATTCTCTAAGTGGAAGTTGTGCAAGTGATCCTTAGGCCTGAGGTCACCATAGTATCTTGTGCACATGAATCCATGTTTTGGTTTACACTCATTTATGATATTAAGTTGTGTACGAGATATTCTGGATGTGATGGATTGTGTACGAAGATTATGAGTAGATCAATAAGGAATCAATTACTTCTAGTAAGAGAAGACCACATCCTACTTGCTCTAATCTTATAATGATTTAGAAAGTCTTTGATCAAAGCAGAATAAAAAATTAAAAAGAATTTTTAATATTTTATTAATTAAATTATCATTAGAAGGTTAAGAGAAACATGAATAAGTAATAGAGTTTGACATTGTTCTATACTCATATACTTATTCGAGGTGTTGTGTGATTCAAGGATTGAATTGCATGGTAACTTGCCACTGAAGGGTATGTTTGGTATAATCACCAAATTTTATATCATTCAAATAGGCATGATACATTGCTAGATGTCAATCTTGTTTTGTAGGTTTGATTGGATTAAAGAATTTGATTTGATCAACAATTAGAAAGGATTCTAATTATCAAGTACGGGATCATATTGATTGGACCTATAAGGATTAGAAATGTTCTAATCATAATAGGTCAACTTGCACCCATACCTACTGGCTAGATATGGAATCCAATGGGTTATATACAAAGAAACTGATCAAGGGTCTAATTGGATTAGATCATGTTTGTAGGATAGACATGCTAGCACGTGTTGCAAACCCTAGCTCCTGATTCGAATTGAATCTGAATCTGATTCTTGTATTAGGTTAATCTAATATGATTAGATCATGACCTAATATGGGTTAACCAAGAGTTGAAACCCAATTGACTTTATTTGGACCATTAGATGGCTCTTTGGATAATGGATCTAAACCATTGGTCAGTGGCTTAATATGGACCATTAGATGGTGTCTTAATCTGGACCATTGGGTGGTGCCTTAATCTGGACCATTGGATTATCATGAAATAAGTGTGGGAGGTTATCATCGTGAGAAGATTAATGGCGCATGGATAAGGCTTACTGGATAAGTCTTTTGAGGATACGTCTTTTCGCTCTCTCTCACCTCTCTTTTTAGCATCTTATTATGATGAGGTGCTACACTTAGGACATGCCTCATCATGATGAGGCAAGATGAGGCATATGGATGGGATGCATCCGCATCCCTTCGTCTTTTATAAATAGGAGTGCCTCTCGGGTTTCATATGCATTGTATCCATCTGAAGAGAAATCAACTCCCATTTCTCTTTTATTTCTCTTATGGGTCTTGTCCAACCAAGATAAAGAAGCCTTTTTCAGGATAAAAAGTTATCTTATCCTAAACCAAGATAAGAAGGCCTTCTTTAGGACAAGAGGTTGTCTTATCCTAAACTAAGACAAGAAGGTCTTCTTCAGGATAAGAGGCTTTGAAGGACTTTTTTTTGTAAGAGAAAGAAAATTAGAAGGGAAAGAAAGCAAACCAATCAAATCCTTTAGAAAGATTAAAGCATCAAAGATCAAAGTTTTGAAGGAGCTAGAGTCTTGAATCTAGTTCCTATGTGGATCAATGTTGAAGGGTGAATACTTGGGCACCTTATGGATATTCCAACATATTGGATATAGCATTACAAGTATTCTTTTTATCCTACATTTACTATTTATTTATTTGATTGTTACCATTAAGAAGATCTTGGCTATTAAGGTAGTGTTTGATTCCCAAAATGTTATCACTGAATAAGTGTAGAGGATAGAATTTATCCAAGGGATAGTTGAGGGAATAAGCAACTTTTTTAAATAACAATTTTGCCCTCAAGGGATAGCTCCAACTATTCCTGGATTTTCTAGAAAATAAGTTCAGGAGATAACCCATGGTTAAACATGGGTTATCCCCTTTGGTTAACCTTTTTCAGACTTATCCTTTATAGTTATAGCTTTTGGCTGTGTTTGAATGCCCTATTCCTACCTAGAATAGGGACTTATTCCAGGTTATTCCCCCAAATAGGCGTAAAAAGGTTTGTGGGCCCCACAGGATTTCCTATTCTCCCGAAATGCTCGTATTCCCATTTTGCTATTCCATGGTACCCATGGAATAGCACGTATTTTATCTCGTGTATTCTAGGGCCATCGATGGAAGAAAAAAATGGAAGTAAAAAAGAGGGCTTCGGTCTTCATCCATTTCCCAACTAGGGTTTGAGAGCGATTCGGCAACCTCCATTCTTCGTTTGCTCTTCCACTTTGGCATTTTTCTTTGGATCTTGCGAGAACCCTCTCGACTCTTCTCTCTGCATTAAGGAAGCAGAGCAAGCGGATGGAAAGCCCGGCTTCGATCTCTTCTTCTTTCTTTCTCGCACAGAAGTAGTAAGCTTTGCTACCTCTTGATCTCCTTTCTCTATCTGATCTCCTGATTTCGTTGGAACTATATGCATGCATTTCAGTTAATCTATTCACCTGATTTTGAGGGTTTGATCGGTGATCGGTGGTCGTGGGTAGGGTTTTGTTGAGAGATCCATGAGTTTTGGGCAATCATATGATGGTTTGCCGTGATCTAAGAGGAGCTCCTGGCATTGTTCTCTGGAGTGGGGTATTCTGTTTGTTCTTTGGGTTGATGGCTGGATCTGGGGTTTCTTGCAACTCATTTCTCATTTATCGTGATTTCAAGTTTTGCATAGTTTTAGTAGTCTAGCTTCTGATGTACATTTGTTTATTGAGTATTTATTTATTATCTTTGAAAAAATGATATCATCGGTATCTAGCTTATTATTTGGAGCTAATCATAGAAGTACTTTAACTTATTTTTTGATGCATAGGCTTTCCACACTGCACTATAAAAGGAATAAATAATACTTGACTGATTAATAATCCATAAGAGTCAATATTGTGCTTGCTATTACATTGAAGCTTCTAGATCAATACGTTTGACGATGTTGATGGGAAAATAGATAAAAAAAGACCGAATCTGTTGCAATTTGCTTCAAGATTTTTGGCTTTATCATGTATTAAAATAATTTGCTTCAAGATTTGTGGCTATAGCAGTTGAATCTGTTGCAACAAGTACACACCTGGATCTCAAATTCCCTGAGGTAACTCTCATCTCTTTTGCTGGCAGTAGCAAAGAGTTTCACCAATTTTTGGGCGGACAAAATTGTACCGACCTTCATCTATTTTTCTTTTCTTGGATGCAAACCAAACTTGCAATATTTCAAGGGGATTTGTGTGCTTTTCTGTAGATAAGATGCAGTGCCATTGATATTAAGTACACTTATTTGCTTTATCCTTGCGTATGTGAAGTATCGGCTGTGAAATCATGACTTGGAGGGCATTTCTAAATGTAACCGTTGTGAAGCATCACAGCTTGGCACTCTATCTTGTATCTACATTATAACTAAATTGCAAGTAATTGCAAAGTCTATGAACTCTCTTGTATCTACATTCTAACTATATTGCAGGCAATTGCAAAGTCTATAATCTCTTGTATCTACATTCTAAATTGCAGGTATTGTCTCTTGTACAAAGATAAAGTTGATTTTAAGTGGTGCTGATTCTTGTCTCATTTTTATATTTATTGTGTCAATATCGAATGCTAATTGCTACTTGAATAGGAATATCTTATGTTTTTCTAGCATGTTTCCTTCATGGGATTTGAGCAGTAAGTGCCATTTATTAGAGCAAGTTCTGCTGTGCTATATAGTTCGATGATCTGGAGCCCTACAATGCATTATTTCATAAATATCTATTGAGCTTCATTTATATTCTCCTGGAACCCAAATGTTTTTTGCTACTTGATAAAAAGACACTAGCAAGTTTTGGACAAGCTCTAGGAAACGATGTTTGCATAAAAAGGTGTTATGATTCAATATAAATTCTCAAGAAGTGCTGAATATAATTGGCATTAGTGGAGGTCCCAACAAAAATGTTAAGTTAATCTTCTCCACTACTGCCTTGATAATTGTCAGGATCTCATGGTTAACAGTATCTTTTTCTTCCCAGTTAATTGCTGCTTAAGAAAACTTCATTAGACCATGGCACATGTGATATATGTACTACCATTTTGGTTCATGTGTAGGTAGCATCTAATGGAAGACTGCGATTTTGCAAACAGGATATGCATGCATATTATTGAATGAATCCTGCTTTTAGCTGGATCACTTTCTTATGTTTCTTTTTAAAAGAGATCAACTGGATATATACATATTACTGAATGAATTCATAAATTAACTGTTGTCTTTAGATGAATCACTTTCTTTTGTTTCTCTCTTAAAGTAGATCAACCAACCAAGGAAGTTTGATCTACGAAGGATGGAACATCAGTGCAGCTGCTGACATGTAGTAAAAAATGCAAGAATTTTAAAAAGAACTGAGGTTGCATATCAAGAACCATTGACTCAAATCCAGGTCACATGTGTTAAAAGACGCTTGATATGTATGCTTGTTCATTACATTTGGGCATCTGTGTATCCAAACCATAGCTCCATGATTTTATATGCATGATTGTTCAAATTAGAGCCTCTGTATTTTGTATACTCTCCTGTACTTAGGATCTTGAGAGGTCTGCAGTGCTGTGAGTGCTTGGAACTTTCTAAAGGAATCACGAGTTATCGACACCGTGGTGCCCGCCTTATACTCTTTTATTAAAATCAAATCTAGCATTCCTTTGATTGGCAATATATATACTGGTTTTGGATTCCTAAATTTTAAGTTTTGTTCCCAAATATTTATTTCTAAACTATTTAATTTGTCGCATTGTACGTTAAGCTCGAAGCCTCCTTTGCTGTTCAAAACCATGCCAGGTACATGGATATTTAAAAAAATTCAAATGATGGTGTAATTACTAAGATAAGTAACTATATAAACTTATTTTTTTACATTTATTTATAATGAAATTTAAAGTTAAATTAATTTATTTTAAATAAAAAAATTTAACAAATTAATATGTCAAATTTTAACAAAATAATTGATTTAAAGCTATAGATTAGGAAAGGATGAGACATATTTTTTCAAAACATGAAGATTATTATTAAAAAATTAAAATAAAATAAAACTCTAATAAATAGTATCCTTCTTGGAATATACTTAAACAATATTTAAAAGTTATGCATGATATTAAAATAAAGTAGTTAATTTTTTTGATCTCAATTATTTTGGCTTTATAATATATATTATCAAATATTATATATTATTAAACTCTTGAATACTAATTATAAATTATTATAATTTAATAATTATTTAAGTTTTATATGTGGTAAAAATTTACATATTTTTTCAATGCATGGAGATGTTGATGAATTTATTGGGCCCGGAGTCTTAATTCTTATTTTATTTATTAATAAAAAATAATTTATTAAAGTCATTACATTAAAAATTAAATTGATAAACCATTTTTTCTTCTAAAAATTTTTTATTCCTAATAAAAAATTCATCTATTCCTAGTGGAATACATTAAAAAATTTTATGGGTATGTTTAGGATTTCTAAAAAATTCTTCATCTATTCCTAGTGAAATACATACTTTTTCTCAAGTGATCCAAACACTATTTGGAATAACACTGCATTAATTGCACTGAAATAATATGAAATACCATATTTTTATCCAAAAAGAAATCTGGAATAACAAGGAATAAGCTATTCTTGGGAAATTCGTATTCCTATTCCCAGAATAACTTTTTGAAATCCAAATACTACCTTTGGGAATAAGGGGGACAAGATATCCCCCTTATCTCCTATTTCAAACACAGCCTAAGGGTTTCATACAAATATATTTCATTAAGAAATTTATAAAATCCATACGCTTCTGCTGCGCTGTCAGGCGTGCACAAGAAACCCAACAAGGGCTTCTTTCTTTTTTTTTTTAATCACTTGACTTATTGAATTTTTTTATGATATAGTAATTTTTATTTTTGAATATCATTTATTAACTAGGTAAAAAATCATAGTTTAGACTTTGAATATTAGGGATAAAGTTACAATTTTATTCAAAAATTCATGAAGTTTAAGTTTTTCAACATGACATGAATTCCTCTAAAATTGTAATGTAATACAAAGATTTGAATTGTATAAAACAAAAGATTCTTCTAATTCCATAATTTTTATGTTTTCAAATTTTTGATCGCATGTTTTAGAAAATCCTATATATTTCACCTGTTTGATTTTGGGTGAAGCCTTGATTTTTTTTCTAGGGATGGCAATTTTTTCCATTTGGTCATTTACCCGATCGGTACCATTTTTAATGGATTGGAAGAATCCTCAGTTAAAATGGCTTAATGGGTAACGGGGATTACTCATTAACGGCTAAATGGTCTCCATTTACCTATTCCATCCCGTTAACTTTAATATAATATATTTAAATTTTATATATATATATATATATATATTAAATATTAAAAATTTAAAATAAATAAAACATGTTTGAATCACTATTGATATGTGGACTTCTTCGAATCAAAAAAAGCATTATATGGTGGTCATGGCATATTACATTGATGATGTTTGGGTGTTAAGAAATTGCATATTGAAATACTAATTCATTTCTTTATGACTTATTACTTTAATCTTATACTTATTATATTAATATTATAATTATTTGAATTTGATAGATTTGTTTACATGCCTGCTCCAAATACCTTTGACGTTCTGTGTGACAAGCTTATGGAGACATTGTTGAATTGAAATATTGATAGTAAGTTATCTATCTTGTCTGTTGATAATTGTAGTACGAATAATAACATGATTTTAAGATGAAAAATAAGATTGATCGAGGTGTACTTATATTGGGGGATAGCTTTTTTATGAGGTGGGCTGCATATATTTTAAATCTGATTAAAAAAAGGACTTAGTGAAAGAGAAATTAAAAATGTGCATGATAGTATTATATTTTTCTATTAATATTTTTTATTTTTTAAAAAAATTATAAATTTAATAAAATAATTTTATTTTTTTATATAAATGATTAAATGGGTATCCTACCCGTTTATTTGATCTATCGGGTGTATTGGTTTCGTTAAGTATAACAGCTTAACGGAAAGAGGAACGTCAATATTTTTTTTTCTAACGGGGCCGTAAATTTAAACCGATGAGTGCTCGTTTCAGGAAAAGACGAGCCGTAGGGAATAAGCACTCCCAATTTGACTACGTTGGCTAATAGGAGGCAATCCAACGGTTTCAAAGAAATAGCAAAAAAAAAAATCCAAAAGTTACTATACGATAATGATCAATGGATGCAAATCAAGCAAAATCCGCAACAAAAGGCCTTTATTTAAAATTTTGGGATATAAAGAGTAATTTTCGTGGTGTATATGGCAGCTCAATAATAATTTCGAAACTTCTTCCCTTTTATAAATGCGTAATTAGATATTTATTTCACAATCAGCCTCAATCATGGATTATTATAAGGATTCGAACTCGGTATTTATGCCCTAGAAGGATTCGAACCGCTTCTCGCTTAAGTTGGGTGCCTCTCCTCATAATTTCTTCTCCGTCTTTCCTCCGTTGCCAAGGCCCATCGATGGCTGCCGAAGACGGCGGAAAACCTCCGACTCACACCCTCGCCGGCACTCCCGATCACCCTCCCTATGCCGTGGTATCACATCTCTTCCCTCATGTATGCACGCATAGCACATGCTTGTGTTGTCTTGATGTGCATCACTGACGCGTTCTTGTTCATGGCCACGGGCAGATGATAGCTGCTGCAATCCAAACCTCGTCGGAGGAAGGAGGATCCACCGTGGAAGCGATATCTCGTTATATTCGATCCCATTATGACGACCTCCCCGACGGGCATGATAATCTCCTCCCTTACTACCTCAGCAAACTCACCGCCCAGGGGGAGTCGTCATGCCGGAACCCGGTCGTTTCCTCGTTGCTGCTTGCGCCAAGCCGGCCCCGGGTTCCCGTCCCTACCATGCCCAGCCCGCCGTCTAAGCCCGCAGACGAGAAAGACGACGACCGCGCGATGGCAGAGTCTCCTTCGGCGGTGGGCCGAGATAGCGACAATTCGATCGAGAGCCAGAACGGCGAAGGCTCGCTCCGCCGAAAGCATGCTCGAGTGCAGTGATGAGGGTAACAAGTAATCATAGCCCGCCACTTCTCCAGCTCCATCACCAGATCCCTCGAAGTCGTCCTCAAAGCCTCTTGCTCGAGGGTTTCCTCCCCAGGAGGAGCAAAAGAAGGGGAGACGAAGTCTAGCGAGAAGAAAGAGTACCCTCCCGATCTCACCCTCCCCGATATCAAGAATGGGATCTACGGCACGGACGAGTTCCGGATGTATACCTTCAAGGTCAAGCCTTGCTCCAGGGCCTACTCCCACGACTGGACGGAGTGCCCGTTTGTCCACCCTGGGGAGAACGCTCGGCGTCGCGACCCCCGTAAGTACCTCTATAGCTGCTGTCCCCTGCCCTGAGTTCCGGAAGGGCTCGTGCCGGAACGGGGATGCCTGCGAATATGCCCACGGGTCTTCGAGAGCTGGCTCCACCCGGCTCAGTACCGGACCCGCCTCTGCAAGGACGAGACCGGCTGCAATCGCCGCGTCTGCTTCTTTGCCCACAAGCCTGAGGAGCTCCGGTCCATCAACCCCGATCGGCTGCCTCCGTCACCGGGATGGTGCTTCCCTCGCCGAGGTCGTCGTCATCGGGTCTCTCGTCGTTGGACATGGCTACGGCTTTGATGCTGATGCACCAGCCGGGGTCGCCCATGTCGCCGTCGGCTTCGTCGGGATTGGGTGGGGCGACGGCCTGGATGGGCCAGGCGAGCAACTTGATGACGCCGCCCTCCTTGCAGCTGCCGAGCAGCAGGCTGAAGGCGTCGCTGAGCGCCAGGGATTTAGCTTTCGATCTGGACTTGCTTGGGTTCGAGGGGTACCAGCAGAAGCTGATCGATGAGATCTCTAGCACCGCCTCGCCCAGGGCCAACTGGACCCCGAACTCCCTAGCTGCCGCCTCTCGAGCATCGGATTATAACGATCTATTTGGCTCTCTTGACCCATCGGTGCTTGGCTTTCTCTGAAACAGACGGCCTCGGCCGGAGCTCAATTCCAGTCGCCCGCTGGAGCCCAGATGCATCAATCTCCATTGCTTGCTGGCTATGTTGGAGGCAACTTGCCTTCTTCCCAAACTGTGACCGCAACTTCATCACTTGGTCTCGATCATTCGATGGCGAAGGCCATCATGAACTCGAGGTCTTCAGCGTTTGCAAAGCGAAGCCAGAGCTTCATTGACCGGGGAGCAGCAGCAGGTCACCAGTCGACCCTATCTTCCATGACTACTGCTGCTGCAGGGGCGGCTCCATCTGTTCTTTCTGACTGGGGCTCGCCGGATGGGAAGTTGACTGGGGAATTCAAGGGGACGTCCTTTAAAGAGGAAGGCTGCTTCAATGGGGGACTCAGAAACAGAGGGCCTGGACCAGCTTAAGGATGGCAATGATGGCAAAGGCCCAGATGATGAGCCAGAGCCGAAACGTCGCGGACGTCCGCCAAAGAAAAAGCCTGTTTTGATCGATAACTCTGGAGTGGGCTCAGAAACAGGGGCTAGGGCGAACATGAGCATGGTGCTGATGGAAAAGGCCAAGAACAACTATAGCTGAAACATACGAAAAAGTCTGTTTTAATCGATAACGCTGGAGTGGGCTACAGAGGTGGACATGACTCAGGCCCACCGGCCCATTAATAAATGAACCGTATCAGATACAGCACATTAAAAAAAATTCAAATTTGGCAATGCCCATCTATTACTTAGGCATGGCCTAGGCATCAGCAGGTGCCTAGGCACCAGCTGGGCAATTTCAGCAGTTAAAAATGGCTATATCAGTTTTTAACGGCTATATAGCCGTTAAAGGCTGTTGGGAGGGGTTTAGACCATTTTACCCCTCCCAACAGTCGTATAACGGCTATATCAAAGGATAGTTTTGAAAAAAAAAATTAGAAATTCTATAAATAGATAAACTCTCCCTCTATAACTACTATTTCTCTGCTCAAGCAAGTAGTGCAAGAGGAAGCTCACAAATCTCGGCTCCACGCCTCCACCTTTGATCTTTTCTCAATTCCTTTTTATGGGTTAGTTTTTATTTTTTTGTATTTATTAATTAAAAATTTTAGATATGATATCTTTTAACGAAAGTAATTTTAACATGCAATTGAGATTCTTATCTGCTTCAAAGACTAGTTGGATGCTGAGGCGAGGCTTCAAGATAAAGGTGGACATGACTTAACCAGCGAAGATGACGATGACACAAATACTACTGATGAGTGATGAGTGAGTTATTTCTACTTTTATAATTGTATATTTATTTTTTAAATTATTAAAAACTTAAAGAAAGTCATCTTTATTTTTTTCTTTCTATTTTTTTCTCCTTGCTTATTGTATTATGTTCTGGAGGTCAGGCCTAGCCCCCCTCCCTTCTGTACCATTTTAATTTTAAATTAATAAACTGGTAGGGGTCTATGCCAAACCCCCCACCTATAAGGTGGCTTTATATTAATAAAATTTCTTTATTCCTAAAACCGTGTGATAGTTCGCTGCCATTATTTTTTCAAAATCATTATGAGGGCTACATCCCGTCATTGAATGGATAAATCTTTAGCTGCCAATTATTTTTTAAAAATAAATAAGTATGCACCATGATATCATATGATGGTAAATTTTGACCGGCTCCTTTTTAGATTTAGGGAAGGAATGGAGTGACTCATGCCATAATTTGGAGCTAAAAAACTTCTTCTGCATCACGCACGATGTAGAAGCATTTGTATCACGTGTGTGAAATATAAAAAAAATAAAAATATTTTTGATCATATACAACTATATGAGCGTGGTTAATCATCATGAGCAATGCATACATTCTATACCGTATGCAATGCATAACGGAACTTCCCTTTGGAGCATCCATTGGAAAATAAGCTACCACAAGCCCTTGATGGAAATGGATGCTTTCGGCTTCACACGTGTGTGATAAGAATGCCGAATAAAGTTTCTTGCTTGATGTGCATGCTAAATAAAGGCATGTATTCTCCGCTGCTTAAAACTTCTAAAATAAAATAACAATAAAAATATACTTTAAATTATAGATTTTTATTATTATAATTTAAATGTTTAATTTAAAAATATTATGTTTTAATATTTTATTAATAAAATAACTTAAAATTAACGAAATAGTTAATACAATTATTTATTAATTTTTAATAATTTTATAATATATTTTTATTTAAAATAAAATATAGAGCCTGCAGTCAATCAACAAGGCCGGCCAACTTTCTTGGGCAAACGTCACACAATCTTTGCAATCTTTTGACTCGTATCGTCCCAGTCCCCACCAAACCTTTTCCCCAGCTCTCGATTTATTCAAGCCTTATCTGAACCACCAACGTAACTCGACCCAATCTATCTTGACACAACAAATTTGAATTTGATAGCCAGTAACCTAAATAAATAATTATTAATTTAAATAAAATTTACAAGATAACTATGTTTATAATAATCATTAATTTAAATAGAATTTATAAGATAATTATGTTTGATACATATTTTGAATGATGATTAATGATAATACTGTTTATCTTACAAGGTAATGGTTATCATGCAGTAATTTAATAAATTTTTTAATAAAATTATCGTTGCTTACTTTTTAACGCTTTTTATTCGCCTCCTCTTTCTTTTCTCTATCGATTTATTAGAACCTTGGTGTTTAAGATTGCAAGCCCAAAGGTTTTTAGACGCTGTGAAACTTTTTTCGATCGATGTTGCTCGATATTTTTATCAACTGCTATGAATATCATTTATAAATATAAAAATTTTAAAACATTATTTCTTATAAATAATTTTTTAATTAAATATATAATAATATATAATTTTTTAATAAATTTAATTTAAAAATATTTTAAAATATTGATGTTATATGAACCGTAAATTATTCATCATATCAAATATAAAAATTAATATTACTTAAATATTACCAATGTATATCAAATATAGTTATCAATATTAAGTAATAATTTATTTAATAAATAATCTATGTCAAACGCAACCTTACAGTAATTATTACAAACACCATGCTTCCTGCCACTTTGTCAGGCTGACTGGACGCCTACGTTATTTTTTTTTCTCAACCTCTTCAGTACGTGCGACTCTGCCTGCCATGTCCCCTGGACGATTCTTTTTGCCAACCCAGCCGCTTGGATCCCTCCATGTCACGGAAATCCACACCAGCCTAGTCCTCTTGGCCTTCTTTTTGGTGGGATCCAATATATTCTCAATCTTTTTTAAAACAGGTGTATGATTAGATGGCGTTGCTTAATGGGACCACAGGTCCACTGGGCCCGTCGCAGTTTGTGGTCAGGGCTCAGATGACGACTGTTTTTGAGATGCCATACAATCCAAATAAAAGATGGAAGATACTTGCTGCACAGCAAGAGCGTTTTAACCATAAAAATGATGGTACACATATATCGCTGCACATCTTATGTATAATAAAATTTATTAAATTATTATACATATGATTGTTGATTGATCATTTTATAGGAATTTCTTAAAAAATTTTTTTTTTTATTTTTATTATCGTCGATCTTACTGACTTAAACATCGAAGGATCTTTCATGGAGGGCTACCTCAACGCATCTTGCATGAGGACTTTTATGCAGGTCCACCTAAGAGGAAGCTCAGATTAATCGAAAGACAAATTTTAATGACAACACATGTCAAAAATCAATTTATATAATTAATATATATTTATTATATATATAAAAAAATGATGCAACAAGTTGTTTTCATAAAAGATAGCTTATCATAGTCAATGCCATGCGATTGGGAACATTGAAGGGCCTTTGGAGCTGTTCTTTGGGAGGCGTTTCAATTTTTATAGTTGCTGAGGTGTGCCATCACCTCACATTCACGTGCCAGCGGATGATTGATTATACACACATACGAATAAAAATTAGGTTTGATCAATTTTTTTTTTTATCGTTTAGCCCATACAATGCATAAATTTTAATAATAGAAATAATAAAATAATTTTAAAATTTATATAAATTTAAGAATGTAAAAGATAATCGAATCGTATGCTTGATTATAATCGAATATAACCAAGTATATATATATATATATATATATATATATATATATATATATATATACATATATATATATATATATATATATATATATATATATATATATATATATATATATATATATATATATATATATATATACATATATATATATATATATATATATATATACATATACATATATATATATACATACATATATATATATATACATATACATATACATACATACATATACATATATACATATACATACATACATACATATATACATATACATATACATATACATATATGTTGCCGTCGGGATCCGTCCTCCGACTCGGGCGCGGTCGATCTCCAAACGAGAGGGGCGGACCTGCATAAAAGTCCTCGCGCGAGAGGCGTTGGGGGTGGCCCTCCGCGGAAGACCCTCCGACGCTCAAGTCAGTGGAGAAGAAATCGATGATCAACCAGATAACGGGAAGGTGGATCTCTCCGAAGGTCTCTCCGGAGGTGGCCAATCGGGAGCTCTAGAAGGCAAGAGCATCGACGAGCTGCCGGCGTGAGGGCAGGAGGGTGAGAGCGCGCGTATGAGCGTGCGTCCAAGAGCGCGTACCTGAGGGAATCTGCCAGTCTGGTAGTTATAGGTTGTCACCTGTGTCTTGAGCGCCTTCTGGAAGGTTCAGAGGTTGTTAGGATACGGAGGTGGACAGAATCAGGCCGTTGTGGGGCCGTTGAATCCATATCCTGTTTGTTAGGGGATCGACGGCCAGGAGAGCTTCTTGATGACTGAGATCTCGCTGAGTAGAGCTGAGGTAGTTATGATAGGTCCTAGGCCATGTTTCGACATGATTCCTTGTCTAGGATGTCGTTATGGTAAGCTTGGGCTCTCCCGCGTCAGGTTCCGCGGAGGTGGGTATTGGATTGTGGGTCGCTTAATGAAGCCGGGCCATGGCAACTAAGGGGGAAACGAGCTACGGAAGTCCGGGAAGGCCGAGCTACGAAAGCCCGAAAAGGCCAAGCTACGGAAGCCCGGGAGGCCGAGCTACGGAAGCCCGGAAGGCCAAGCTACGGAAGCCCGGGAGGCCAAAGGAGGAGGTCGGCCTTAGCCGCCTCGCACGGATATCGATGCAATAACGATTTTACCCCCCAACACATGCCCTCCACTCCCTAGTTCGAAGCGTAGGTTCGGGCATAGGGAGTATAAGTCTGAGCGACGCATTCCGGATGGGACGTTTTGGTTTGGGACAGCCCGTGCAATGATGCCCTAATTAATGCGTCAGGGTCATCGTGCCTTCGGGGGTAAGGCTCCCCCAAAAGTGACGGTTGGGAATGCGCCACGTCGCGAATCCCGAACGATCGGGCGTTTGTCGAGGCGGTTCCGAACGCCTCGAGCGGGATGCCCCATCTTCTCAAGGTGGCTTCCTTAGTGGGGAAGCAAGGCGATAGACGCACTATATATATACATGTGCATGTTCGCAGCATCCTCTCGTCTTTTTTTGAAAAGTTTGGCCTTTCATCCTTCTCACGCTCATCGTTTCGCCCGGTGTTCTTCTCAATCGAGATGGCGATGAGCCCCAACGATGTGGTTTCAGAGATCGTAGCTGAGGATTTGGGGAGGATTCACCAATGGTATGGCATGCCCTCAGATGTCGTTCTATGGGCGCCGGAATCAGAGGATAGGGTCTCGCGAGATCTGGAGTCCGGGGTCTTCATTTATGAAGACAGTTCGAAGGCAGGCTTTCGTTTCCCTCTCCATCCTTTGGTGAAGGAGATAATGACTCACTACAACATCTGCCCGGCGATGGTGGCCCCGAATAGTTGGTGAAGCATCATTGGATTTATCTCAATGTGCCACCAAATTCAGATTGTCGCCACTCTTCCCTTTTCCATGCCTGCTACCATCTGATACCTGGGAGGAAATCAGAGTGGCCATACATCGGACCCCGGAGGTCCTTCAACGTTATTGTGGATAAGCCATCCTCCATCAAGGGGTGGAAAGCCGGTTCGTTATAGCCGAGGGGAACATTGGTTCCGACTTCCCTCGAAATGGGGGAACTTTGTTAGGGATGCAGAGACGCATCCGGTGTTGTCAGCGCAGGAGGAGAGGGATTTGGACATCCTTCGCAATGGCCAAGTGTTTTCGGCCAATGACCTATTATCGGAGGGAGCCCTTTTCGCAGCCGGGCTCAGCTCCCAGGACCCGCAAGGTGAATAATCCCTGCTACCTTTTTTCGCTGTGTGTTTTCCTAATGAATGTGTTTGGATCTGATCGTGCGTGTTTCGTTCTTTCAGCCAAGAGGTCGGCACTGTCGAGCCTTGCCAAGAGGAAGAGAGGAAAGCGCCCAGGGGAGAGCAGCGGCGCAGATAGCGGCAGGCCTGAGAAAAGGGCCCATACCTCCGTAAGAAGCCCGCCGGACACCGGAGCGGTTACGACAGGAGCGCCGGGGGCGAAGGAGGGTTTGGGGAGAGAAGCCGTGATCCCTTGTCCTCCCGTGTTAGAGATATCGGATAGCTCAGACGAGGCTCCGTTGGCTCGTCTGACCGCGTCCCCTATGAAAGAGGAACCAGCAACGGATCGCGAAGGCGGTCGTTCCTGTGGGGCCTTCCGTTCCCATGGGATCACCACCGGCTCCAGCAGGAGAGGGGGAAGGGACAGCTGCAGCCAAGGAGGTTCAGGGAGAGCTCCCTCTTGGTCTCTCCGCAGAGGAGTCGGTAGTAGTGAAGCCGGGTCGCTCGCGGTAGTTCAGGAAGCGGTTCAGATAGAGGCTTCGGCGGAGCCTGCAGGGGAGGCGCAAGTGGTAGGCCGGCTGAGGCCTCGGGGGGTCCTGTGGCAGAGATGCAGATGGTGACGATCGAAAAGGTGCGTCGGAAGAGGGGACGCAGCAAGGTGGGAGTCCCGTATTGGGAGCTCCCTCGAAAAAGATTTTGGGGAGGCTGGCGCTTGGGCTAGCCGAATTATCCGAAGAAGTCCAAGCCAGGGCCTTGATAGAGGAGGCTGGGAAGTTGGGGGCCTCTCAGACGGAGGTCGCCCAGGTTGGTCCCTTAGGCGGGGACGGTCAGCCCAGCAGTTCGAGCGCTGGTGTTGAGGAGGCATTTTCTGCCTTAATGAGGTCGGCCTTGCATCCGGGTGCAGATCCTTCGGCGGACAAGTTTGCAGACTTGGAGCTGGTCGATGCTGCGTTCGGTCAGCAAGGCATGGCCGAAAGTGTCCATCTCCTTCCCGACATCGACAATACGACCCTAATGAGGATGACTCGGGCCTATGCCTCGCGGGTAAGTTATTTCCCTTGTGCGGTAGATGTTTCCCGATTGACCCCATCATGGGTTTTTATTCATCTTTTGTCTCGCAGAGCGTTTTGCTTTCTCGGGCGATGTACTGGCGTTTGAGTTTGGCGACGGGGGCCAGCATTCAGGCCAGGAAAGACAATGCCGAGCTCCAATCACGATTGAAGGTGTCTGAGAAGTTCAAAGAGCTTATGGATATGAGTGATAGGAGTTTGAAGGGGATAAGGGCGTCACACCAGGTCGCCCTGGCCGAGGTGTCCAAGCAAAAGCGTAGGGTGGAGGAGTTACAGGAACTCCTGGCGAAGAACGACAACGCGTGCTTGGAGCTGGCTAGAATAGGGTCGAAACATTCTGCGGAGGTGGCGCGATGCGGTGGGAACATAGTGAAAGCTTGGGTCGGCTGGGAAGGGAAGCTGCCGACGAAAGAAAGCGCCTGGCCAGAATGCTTGGCGAAGTGGAGGAGAAGCTGAAGCGGCGCGATGGCGAAATCGCTCACTTGAGGGAGGGCGCTAGATGGCACCAGGGGACAATAGCTCGGGTGAGCAACGAGTTATCCCAAGGCCGGGAGGAGGTCGAAGCCAAACAGTTGAGAATCAATACTCTGCAGGAGAGAGTCGAGCTGGTCGGGGCTGATAGGTCAAGAGCCAGGGGTGAGCTGAGGAGTTGGCCAAGAGGTTGGCCAGACGAGAGGAGGAGGTACGATCTCAATTCCCCCCCCCCCCTTTTTTAGCTTCTTCTACTGGTCTCTTGTGATGCCGACTGACTTTGGCTTTTTCAGATGGCGAAGTTGGAGTTGGAGATTCGGGCTCTTCAAGGCGAGCTCATGTCCAACCGCAATAAGAGCTCAGAATTCGAGACGCGGGCCGGCGAGTTTGAGGAGCAAAACATCATTTTGCGGGCTAAGTTGTGGAGGCTAAGAAGCAGGCTGCTGAGGCTAATATGCAGCTCGCCATACTCAAGGGAAGGCAGGATGCTATCGGCGTTGACGCCTTTCAACTTGGAATGGAGGAATGCAAAGATAAGATATCCAGCGAGCATCCAGAATGGGATCTCTCTTTTTTGGATGCTGAAGCTCCTGATGACGGTGAGTCCGAAGGAGAAGAAGAGGATGAATATGCCGACGTCTCCGATAATGATCCTGGTGCCGCCCCGGGTCCCAGCGAAGTCGCAGCTTCTGAGGGACGGTCGCAAACTACCGCTGAAGGGGCAAAGGTATTGGAGAAGGGCGAGTCTAGTCACACCTCGCAGATGTAACCAAGAGCTCCTCCAAAACCGACGTGGTTCCCGGCCCTTAGAGGCCACTCCTGTACTTTGTTTCTTGAAAGTCTGACCGATGCTTCTTAATGAATGAAACCTTTATTTTCATTTAAGTGTTTTTCTTTGTATGGCCCTGTTGCCGTCCGGTTTTGCCTCAATCGTGAGCAACTTATGGCTCGCTGATGTTTTCTGGTCATTTTTGTTTCGGGATTGAGGGAGTGCATTGGCTTAACCCAAGGCGGGGCGATTGCATTGACCGGCGAACCGACAGGTGATCTGGTTCGGCTCATGTCTTAATTAAGACTCAAGAAACGAAGCTGGACGGTTAAGACCGATTGGCAAAGCAGGTCGGCTTGGGCCGACAATCAAGATAGGTCGGCTAGGGCCGACGAGCAAGATAGGTCGGCTAGGGCCGACAAGCAAAGATAGGTCGGCTAGGGCCGACAGCGAAGATAGGTCGGCTAGGGCCGACAAGCGAGATAGGTCGGCTAGGCCGACAAGCAAAGATAGGTCGGCTAGGGCCGACAAGCAAAGATAGGTCGGTTAGGGCCGACAAGCGAAGTAGGTCGGCTAGGGCCGACGCATGAAGGTGGTTGCCGAAGTTTTTTCGCTTCCTTCGGTCATTTTATTTTTGTTGAAAGAACAGTTTACGTAGCCTTCGTGCTTATTTGGTTATTCTGCCAGCGCCCTGCCGTTCTGCGGCAAATCGGTTTTTATTTCACCGAAACTGATGATACGGCGCTGTGGGGAACATAAAGCTGCTCTGGAGCTTTCTGGAAGGTGCTCTTTTCCCATGCAGGTTGTTTTGACGTACGGTGCACGCTGTCGTTTGCTATTGGAGGACATTATTTTCGAAGGACGATCTCCTAACCTGCCAGTTTTCGAAGTGCTAGTGGACGATCTCCCGCATTTAATGACCGTGATTCGGATCAGGAGGAGATCTCCGCATATGTCATAGTTCAGGCGGTGGGTTTGGCGCGCAGTAGGGTGCCGCGTCTATCCTGAGGGGCCACGTGGAGGCACGGGCCAGATGTTTGAATCTCGGGGCTTACAGCTTGGGTAGCTTTTCCCGGTTCATTTCTGCCTATAAAAAGGGGAAAATGGGGGTCATGTTTGGTCATCCCCAAAGTTTCTTTTCCACTAGAGCTTTCATCATGCTCGTTTCTTTGCTGTTGCGAGTGGGAGGACTGAGCTTTTCTCTTGCAAGCCTTTTGCCTCCGGATAGTTGGGCGATGAAGGAGCTGCCGAAGGATGGCTCGCCCTTAGGGGATGAGTCCCGGAGATCATATGGAGAGCGCACATAGAGGCGCAGAGGTCACACGGAGAGCGCACATATACTCTTCCCGTGTGACCTTTGTGGTTCCCCTTTGGGGACGCATGGTAGGAAGTGCACGCGGACTCCCCATGGTTTGAGTGAATTTCGCCTCCTCCCTTGGTTCGGATTCCCGGGCTCGTCCGTCCGGGGAATCTTTTGCCACATGGGGAGGGGGTGAAAGTGTGCCGTCCGCCGACACCTTGTCCTTGAGCCATGGCAAGGTGGGGGCGGTGCATACTCGATTTGGGAGAGCGTTCCGATGCCAGGGTCCGCTGGCTCCCTATCTGCTCATCGGGGGATCCCTCGGTTGGGTGGTCTGGGATGGCCACCCAAATATCTCGGTTGGGTCACCGAGATATCATTATTTAATGAAGCTGGCCGCAACGATTGGTCCATGTCGCCCGGCTATTATCAGCTCGAGCTGACTGGATGCGGCTTAACTGGTTCGGCGGTCGGACGCCGGAGCATCACAGTTGCCTATGTCTGCCTTGGAGCAGTTGCCCGAGTTTTGTACTTGTCTTTATTTTATGCATTTCAATGCTCTTGTAACGCCTCTAAGGCATTTGTAACTGACCTTGATCGGCAATAAATAAAGAGAGTTCTGTTTTGTTTCTCAATCTTTATCTTTTTGTGCCGAGTTTGCTGTTGTTGCTGTTCGTGGGGTACGAAGGCGTCTCGCTCGTCCTTAGACGAGGATCCCGTGCTATCCAAACTAATTGAGGTTCGCAAGCGACTGTCTAGGGACCGTTCGAAAAATGCACTCCCTACTTCGGTCCGAAGCTTGGAATTTTTGTGCTTTGTTCTTATCGGAGCTCTAATTCTCACGGGTTGGCCTTGTCGCAGCTCAGAGAATCTGTACCTATTCTCGTCATGGTTCAAGGCACTTGTAGCTCGGCCCAGCCGAGGTTTGGAGAATTTTTACTTGGCTCTACCAAGGTTCGGAGAATCTGTACTTGGCCCTGCCAAGGTTCGAAGAATTTTTCTCTCGGCCGGCCGAGGTTCGGAGAATATTTTACTTGGCCCTGCCAAGGTTCGAGAATTTTTACTTGGCCCTGCCAAGGTTCGGAGAATTTTCACTCAGCCCAGCCGAGGTTCGAAGAATTTGTTGCTCGGCCCAGCCGAGGTTCGGAGAATATTTTACTTGGCCCTGCCAAGGTTCGGGGAATTTGTTGCTCGGCTCAGCCGAGGTTCGGAGAATATTTACTTGGCCCTGCCAAGGTTCGGAGAATTTTCACTTGGCCCTGCCAAGGTTCGGAGAATTTTCACTCGGCCCAGCCGAGGTTCGAAGAGTCGGGCTCGAGGAAATGACTTAGCTGTCACCACGAGCCGTGGTGTCAGGCCCGTGCGGCGCTTGGTGATGGGCGCCAGGGCGGAGTGAGCGGTATGTTGTCACGCTTCCTTATTGATGACATTATCTTTTCCGAGGAAACAAGTCATTGGTCGGACACTGGACTTCTTCCCTCCATGCTTCCCGAAAAAGGGGCCAGCTTTAAGAGGCTTGGGGAAGCGCCGAGAGCATTTATTATGGGGGGCGGCAGATCAGAAGGTATTCGGTTGGGGGAATTCCCGATCAGTCAGTTCGCGCTTATCGATCTTGCTCGGGATGGGTGCGACACTTCGGATTCTACAGGCATTGAAGCGACGACACGTGGCAAATTCTTATAGGTCGGTGACTATGGTGCGACCGATTGAGATATCTGCCCAGCGAGTATAAATATGACCGAGGGTGTGGTCTCGGTCATCCCTCTGTTCAGGTCTCGAAGAAATATTGGATCATGGCCTCTCGAGGGCGATCCTCTGGAGAATTACGTGCATCTCTCAATGGCTTGCTTCACTCGGAGAGGGGACGTACCATCGTCACTGTCGACGGACTGGGTCTGGCGTCGACCCTTGTGGCCGACAGCAGCTCGTCAGGGTAGTGGAGGAATATATGGACGTGTCGACCAAGGAGGCAGAGGCCCTGCGCCGGGTGATAGACCGGCAAAGGGAGGAGATTGCATCGCTTCGTCAGCAGGTGGCCGACCTCACGGAGCACTTGGAAGGCCTGTTGGCTTCGGGGAGCGATTCCGAACTTTGATTCAGGGCTTCTATTTCTTTCGTCTTCTGTTTATGTTTTTTCTGTCTTTTTGTAATCCTTTTTTCTGATAAATGAAAAATGGATTTGTTTTGGGTAACCCTTCCTCTTTTCCAAGAGTTTTAGCCTTGATCATGCTATCTGCGTAATAGTTAGGAAGTTGGCATGGCTCCATTGGTTTACGCGTTGATATGGACGCTTTGATCGATGGGTTATAGGGGCATTACCCAAAGATCTTCAGCAGCAGAGGGGAATCCCCTGGCTCTTTTCGGGGCTTTTGGCCGATTACGCGGGGCTTACTGGGCCCTTTGAAGGGGTTCGCCGAAGGTGCCTTCTTTTTGTGCATCGACGGTTTTTGTCCAGCGTGCTTATTTTCAAACCGGACGAAGTTTTTTGGGGACTATTTGGAAGTCACCTAGATTTAATCAGGGCCTGCGCACTTCGGCTTTCTGCCGGTGTCTTATCCTGAAGAATTCAGCCTCGCTGAGATTCGGAAAACGTTTTAATTGGCCCTGCCAAGGTTCGAAGAATTTATCGCTCGGCCCAGCCGAGGTTCGGAGGATGTTTTACTTGGCCTTGCCAAGGTTCGGAGAATTGTTGCTCGGCCCAGCCGAGGTTCGGAGAATATTTTACTTGGCCCTGCCAAGGTTTGGAGAATTTGTTGCTCGGCCCAGCCGAGGTTCGGAGAATATTTTACTTGGCCCTGCCAAGGTTCGGAGAATTTGTTGCTCGGCCCAGCCGAGGTTCGGAGAATATTTTACTTGGCCCTGCCAAGGTTCGGAGAATTTGTTGCTCGGCCCAGCCGAGGTTCGAAGGATATTTTACTTGGCCCTGCCAAGGTTCGGAGAATTTGTTGCTCGGCCCAGCCGAGGTTCGGAGATATTTTACTTGGCCCTGCCAAGGTTCGGAGAATTTGTTGCTCGGCCTAGCCGAGGTTCGGAGAATATTTCACTTGGCCCTGCCAAGGTTCGAAGAATTTGTTGCTCGGCCCAGCCGAGGTTCGGAGAATATTTTACTTGGCCCTGCCAAGGTTCGGAGAATTTGTTGCTCGACCCAGCCGAGGTTCGGAGAATATTTTACTTGGCCCTGCCAAGGTTCGGAGAATTTGTTGCTCGGCCCAGCCGAGGTTCGGAGAATATTTTACTTGGCCCTGCCAAGGTTCGAAGAATTTGTTGCTCGGCCCAGCCGAGGTTCGGAGAATATTTTACTTGGCCCTGCCAAGGTTCGGAGAATTTGTTGCTCGGCCTAGCCGAGGTTCGGAGAATATTTTACTTGGCCATGCCAAGGTTCGGAGAATTTGTTGCTCGGCCCAGCTGAGGTTCGAAGAATATTTTACTTGGCCCTGCCAAGGTTCGGAGAATTTGTTGCTCGGCCCAGCCGAGGTTCGGAGGATATTTTACTTGGCCCTGCCAAGGTTCGGAGAATTTGTTGCTTGGCCTAGCCGAGGTTCGGAGGATATTTTACTTGGCCCTGCCAAGGTTCGGAGAATTTGTTGCTCAGCCCAGCCGAGGTTCGGAGAATATTTTACTTGGCCCTACCAAGGTTCGGAGAATTTGTTGCTCGACCCAGCCAAGGTTCGGAGAATATTTTACTTGGCCCTGCCAAGGTTCGGAGAATTTGTTGCTCGGCCCAGCCGAGGTTCGGAGAATATTTTACTTGGCCCTGCCAAGGTTCGAAGAATTTGTTGCTCGGCCCAGCCGAGGTTCGGAGAATATTTTACTTGGTCCTGCCAAGGTTCGGAGAATTTGTTGCTCGGCCCAGCCGAGGTTCGGAGAATATTTTACTTGGCCCTGCCAAGGTTCGGAGAATTGTTGCTCGGCCCAGCCGAGGTTCGGAGAATATTTTACTTGGCCCTGCCAAGGTTCAGAGAATTTATTGCTCGGCCCAGCCGAGGTTCGGAGAATATTTTACTTGGCCCTGCCAAATTTCGTCGAGGTTCGGAGAATATTTTACTTGGCTCTGCCAAGGTTCGGAGAATTTGTTGCTCAGCCCAGCCGAGGTTCGGAGAATATTTTACTTGGCCCTGCCAAGGTTCGGAGAATTTGTTGCTCGGCCCAGCCGAGGTTCGGAGAATATTTTACTTGGCCCTGCCAAGGTTCAGAGAATTTGTTGCTCGGCCCAGCCGAGGTTCGGAGAATATTTTACTTGGCCCTGCCAAGGTTCGGAGAATTCCTGTCTAGACAAGGAGCTCGATCGTGCCGAGGATTGGTAAGCAGCATCTGTTTCTTTTTGCAATTTTTGGTGATGTAGTGCATAATGATTTGCATTGAGGAAAATGTGTCGACGGAAAGATATAATGAGGCATATGAAAATAAATTTGGAGAGGACGTACCCTATTGATAATATTTTCGAAGATTATCCAAATTCCACGTCCGGGGAATGGATTTCCCATCCAGATCTTGTAGCTTGTAGGTTTCCGGTCCGATGATCTCCGCTACTTGGTACGGGCCCTCCCAGTTTGGCGCCAGCTTTCCTTGTTCCAGCGGTTTGGAAACAGAGGCCTTTCGGGGGACAAGGTCGCTGGGTAGGAAGGCTTCCCTTTGACTCTGGAAGCATGGTAACAGGCCACCTTTGTTGATAAGCAGCCACTCTGATCCGAGCCTTCTCTCTAATTTCCTCCACCAAGTCGAGGTTGGTGCGGAGTTGTTCGTTGCTAGCTTCCTCCGAGTAGCTTTCCACCCGCAATGATGGGAGGCCGACCTCCACAGGGATAACGGCCTCTGTACCGAAAGCCATTCGGAATGGGGTTTCGCCTGTCGGGATTCTCGGGATGTGCGGTAGGCCTATAAGACATGATGCAGCTCCTCCGCCCACCTGCCTTGGGCTCTGGAGAGGCGGGCTTTGATTCCCTGAAGGAGGGTCCTGTTGGTCACCTCAGCCGCTCCGTTGGCTTGTGGGTGCCCGACTGAAGTGAGGTGATGACGGATTCCATGTTCCTCACAGAACTGGCGGAATTTAGAGTTGTCAAACTGCTTGCCGTTGTCAGTGATTATGGTATGCGGGAGGCCGAATCGGTAGATGATAGACCTCCAAACAAAATCTCTGGCCCGTGCCTCGGTAATTTGTGCAACTGCTTCCGCTTCAACCCATTTGGTGAAGTAGTCGATGGCAACAAATAGAAATTTTCGCTGTCCTGTGGCAAGCGGGAAGGGGCCGAGGATGTCCATCCCCTATTTGGCGAAGGGCCAAGCGGAGGATATGGAAATTAGCTCGGGGAAGGGAGCCTTTGGATGCTCGAGTGCCTCTGGCAGGGTCGCAGGCTCGGACTAGGTCGTCTGCGTCTTTTGCATGGTCGGCCAGTAGTAGCCTTGTCGTAGCACTTTATGGCATAGGGATCGGCTTTCCAGATGGTTGCCGCAAATCTTTCATGAACCTCGCGCAGAGCATAATCTGCTTCGGACGGGCGAAGGCATCTGAGCAGCGGCATGGAAAAAGACCGTTTGTAAAGCTGGTTGTCAATCAATACATAATGAGTGGCCTGCAGCCCCAGCTTTCTAGCCTCTCTCTGGTCGGACGGAAGTGATCCTTCTTTGAGGTATTTGAGGATAGGGTTGAACCAGGATGGTTCGGCCCAACTTGCATTATTCGGTCGGCTTCCATGATGCTGGGCCTTTCCAGGTCTCCAAGTGGAACTTTTGCTCGGCATCCATTGTCTCCGCGGTTGCCAATCGGGAGAGTAGGTCGGTGCAGGCGTTCTCGGATCTGGGAATCTGAATAATTTCAAATTTGGTAAAATGGGGGAGTAGGCTCCGTACCTCCTGAAGATACCGAATCATGTTCGACTCCCGGGCTTCAAACTCTCCCCGTACATGGCCAGCTACCAGCTGAGAGTCGGTGAAGGCATTAAGCTTCTCCGCCTTCAGATTGCGGGCGATTCAGAGACCGGTTAATAGGGCTTCATACTCGGCTTCATTGTTGGAGGCCGAGAAGGAGAATCAGATGCCATATTCAAGGTTATCCCCTCCGGACTGGTAAGAACCAGACCTGCATCGGAGTGATGGGCGTTGGATGATCCGTCACATGGAGGAGCCACCGGGCTCCAGCTTTTGGTTCTTCGGGGGAGTCTGGGGTAGAACCGTCCTCCGGGATAGTACACTCAGGAGGAAGTCGGCTAGCACCTGGGCCTTGATGGCTGGACGAGGCTGAAAGTGTATGTCATGCTCACTTAGCTCGATGGCCCACTTGATCATTCTCCTCGACATCTCGGGATGGTGGACTACCGCCCTGATGGGTTGGTCGGTTAGAACCATCACGGAATGTGCTTGGAAGTATGGCCGCAGCTTCCGAACTGAGGTGATTAAAGCCAACACCATCTTTTCAATTCTGCTGTACCTTGTCTCCGCATGCGGAGTAGCCTGCTGACATAGTAGATCGGTTTTTGGACTTTGCCTTCTTCTTTGATCAGCACCGAGCAAACCGCACCTTCCGAAATAGCCAGGTACAAGAACAGGGTCTCCCCTGGGGCCGGACTACTGAGGAGTCGGGGGCGAGCCAAGGTACTTCTTGAGATCCTGAAATGACCTTTGGCATTCGGGAGTCCACTGGAAGTTTTTGGCCGATCGAAGAGTTTTGAAGAAGGGGAGGCATCTCTCGGCCAACCGTGCCACAAAGCGGTTTAGGGCCGCTATCCTCCCGGTTAGGCGTTGGACCTCTTGACAGATACCGGAGGCGCCATTTGTTGGAGAGCTTGAATCTTCTGGGGGTTGGCTTCGATACCTCGCTAGGAGACCATGAAGCCGAGAAACTTCCCCGAGTTAACACCGAAGGCACATTTGGTCGGGTTGAGTCTCATCCCGTACTTGCGCAGCGTGGCGAAGCTCTCTGTGAGGTCGTCGACATGTTGTGATGCCTCCTTGCTTTTGATCAGCATGTCGTCCACGTATACCTCCATATTCCGGCCGATCTGCTCCTTGAACACTTTGTTGACCAGCCTCTGGTAGGTGGCACCTGCATTTTTAAGACCAAAAGGCATAACGCGGTAACAGTAAGTACCTCGGTCGGTGATGAAGGCGGTCTTTTCTTCATCTTCAGGGGCCATTCGGATCTGGTTGTAGCCGAATAGGCGTCCATGAATGACAGCATCTGGTGGCCTGAGGTGGCGTCCACGAGCTGGTCAATTCGAGGGAGGGGGAAGCTGTCCTTCGGCAGGCTTTGTTGAGGTCGGTGAAGTCGATGCAGATTCTCCACTTGCCGTTCGACTTTTTCACCATGACGACATTTGACAGCCAGCTCGGGTAATTTACCTTTCGGACGAAATTGGCCTTGATGAGTTTTGTCTACCTCTTCTTCAATGGCCTTTTATCGTTCGGGGCGAAGCTCCTCTTCTTCTGCTTAACTGGCCTGTGCATCTCGTCCATATTGAGATGATGGACGAGAACTTCGGGGCTGATCCCTGGCATGTCGGAGGCGGACCAGGCGAAGACGTTAGCGTTACTTCGGAGGAACCCGATCAATCTTTGCCGAGGCTCTCCTTTGAGCAGCGACCCGATGTTGATGGTTCAGTCGGGTCGAGCTTCGTCTAATGGTACCTCCTCCAATTCCTCTGCCGGTTCTCCCCTTTGTTCGGCGAAGTCCTCGTGAGCATCCAGCCCATCAACCTCTGGCATTCTAGACTGGAGGCTTGTACAAAGCACTGCCAAGCCATGGCCTGACTTCCCCGAACAACTCCAACTCCTCGCTCGGTGGGAAACTTCATGGATAGGTGCGGGATGGAGACAACTGCCTTGAGGGACATTAGATGGGCCTCCGAATATCGCGTTGTGGGGGGATCTGAGGTCGGTCACTAGGAAGTCTGTCTGAACAATGGTCATAGGGGCCAGGTTCTCGCGGACCGTCAGGACGACGACCCCTTCCGGGACGACGACATCGCCTGTGAATCCCATCAAGGTGGAATCCACGGCTCGAACATTTTTCATGAGTAATTTCATCCTGGCAAACACACCGAGGTACAAAACATTTACCGAACTTCCACTATCAACTAGGATTCGGCTTACATCATAGTTATTCAAATTAAGGAATACAACTAGTGCATCATCGTGGGGAGCTGTATCCCTAGAAGATCATCATCGGAGAAGAGAGCTCGCCGTTCGTGCCTTCTTAGGCGCCGATCCATCATTGTCGCCCTGGGGCTCGATCTGCCGGCCTCTTCTATCAT
>UESW01004970.1:293651-375379 GCA_900491605.1 Calamus simplicifolius | reverse complement strand
CGTTGGCCAACCTTTGTTTGCCCCGACATGCCTAATGGTATGCATGTTAGTGATTTTATCTCACTTGATAGTTCTGCTTGATCGTCTTCTCGGGTATCCAGGTTTTTCGGGAAAGAGCTCTGTCAGTGTATCCTATCTATTCCTCTCTTTCCAGGCACTACCTCTGATACCAGGGTGTGGAGGCGATCTTGCTCATCTTATGCCCCTATGTGAGACCTCCTGTCTATTTTTGGACCCACCCTCAGGAATCTTTGGAATGGATTGGATTTGGCATCTTTTTGTTCACCCTAGAGTGAGACTTTTCATCTGGAAGCTGGCGCAGAACATTCTTCCGACATGCTCCCTTTTGTCTCATAGAGGATTGAGCATTTCGCCTACATGCCCTCTGTGTGGTACTAAGGAGGAGATGACAGATCATGCTATATTTGATTGTGTCAGGGCTAGACAGATTTAGCAATTATCTTGTGCTTATCCTTGGGTATCCAAGCCTGGTTCCCATCGTATTTCTCTTCTGAGTCTATTAAAGCAGGCAGGGGAAGGGGTATTCATCAAAGAGGTTCCTTGTGGGCATATATTGCTTATCAGATCTGGTTGTCCCAGAATCGAATTATATTCTCGGACAGGGTCCTTCTTCCTGGTAGGATTCTCAGGGCGGCTGTCTCCCTTTATGTTGAGTACACTTTCCATCACGGTTTTATGAATTTTGTGAACCCTTGCCACTGGGACTCCCATGCTGTTGTGGCAGTGAACCGGCATACGATTTTATCTCTTGGGAGCCCCCTCCTTCATGGTTTGTCAAAATAAACTTTGATGGGAGTGTCCATGGTAGAAGTGTTGGATCAGCTTATGTTATTCGTGATGCAAGTGGGATGATGCTAGCGGCTGGAGGGTTTGATTTGCTGGATTCTTCTGTGCCTCAGACTGAGCTGCATGTGGCTTGGGCGGGGTTATCCTATGCTATTCGAGTTCTCGGCGCTCGTCGTCTGATCATTGAAGGTGATTCTATCACCGTGATTCGCTGGATTCAGCGGGAGCCCAGATCTCATTTGCCTACTCTTCCCTTATTGTGTGGCATCCGCTCTATGATTTTGGAAGCTACAAATATTTCAGATTTGCCACATCTATCGTGAAGCTAACGGAGTCGCTGACTGGATTGCTGCTAGGGTGGCCTCTCACTCTGGTAATTGAAGATAGAGTCAGGGTGACCCATGCCCTCTTATTCTCTCCCAATTATTGTATTATGATATTTCGGGTATGACCCGACCTAGAGTGGTATAATCACCCATTTGTACCAAAAAAAAAAACTTAGGAAGTTGCCTTCTTGTTTAATAATATCAATATTTTTAATTCTCTATCCAGTGAGCCTCAAAAATTCTTAGGCCAAAAAATTAATGTTTGCAACAAAATTTAGTTTGCAACAACAGATGAAATTTTGGCTTAATGAATTAGGCCTTTATTCTATGATTCAAAAGGTTACTAAGAAAAAATATTCTAAAAAATCTATTGTTAATGCTTTAACTAATGGACGCTCATCCCCTAATATGAAAGATGGTTTTAGTGACAAAAATATTTTATGCTATAGTAGAATTTAAGTTATTTGTCTAATAATATTTAGGTTAAACTGAATAATTAATCCATGTAGAATTGTGTCATTTTGATCCTTGAACTTTAAAAAATTATAAAAATAATTCTAAACTTTTATTTTGTATCACTTTGATTCCTATCATTAAATAGGAAAGACACTATTTTTTATCCTATGTAGCAGCATACGTGGCATCCAAATGATAAAATAAATTTATAATTTATAATTAACCTATTAAATCATTATTTAATAATTTAAAAAATATAAAAATAATAAAAATAAATTTTTTATTCTGATTTATTTTAATCCGTAAGTGTCCATGTATCCACTGGGGCTCTCCTCTTAGAATATATAAATAAATATTTTTTCTTATTTTTTTTAAAAAATATATTTAAAATTATAAAAAAAGTTAGATAAAAATTAAATATTTTAAAAATCATGAAAAAAAAAATTGTCTATAATTTTAAATTCATAGACGCAAAAATGATCATAAATAAAACCTACATAGTGCATTGCGCCCGTGGTAGTCTCCAGCCCAGTCCTTGGGATGATGATGTTCCCCCGCCACGCCAGCCTCATTCTGCGCCTTTTCTCCCTGCTCGCGGACATCATTATTGGTAGTTTTGTATCAATTAAATGAAAGAGAAATTTAGTGATGCCTGCAGGGCTGTTGCTTGCAATTAATACTGATATATATATATATATATATATCAAATGATGAGTTGTAATATAGGTGGATGGATTGAAAAACTCGAGCCGTACGTCGATCCTCATCATCATATTAATATTAGCATGCTACATTCTCTGATTCTTGGATGCAAACCGAAGGATGAAATAGAAGAGGATGCGATAGAACACCGCCCAGCCCAAGAGGTAGAGCACCATTCTCCACTTGGCCGCCTTCTCCAGGCTGAGGTGCATTTGGCGCAGGATGGCCTCTCCAGTGGTGGTCGGCGAGTTCGGTACATCTCTCATGAAGTTGTGGTCCTTGACGAACTCGTTCATCAGCAGGCCCTCGTAAGGGTACTTCATGGTGGAGATGGTGTTCATCCACCGCCACCCCAAAGGGATGGAGTGGCTGCTAAGGAAGTAGCCACAGAAGAGAAAGAAGAGGGCGGTGAAGGCAATGACGGTGGCGTAGCCGAGGATGAAGTTGGGGACGACAGAACTGACGAACATGACGAAGGAATTGGTGGCAAGCAGCGAGACGTAGAGCACGAGGAAGAAGTAGAGGAAGCTGCCGTTGAGCTTGAGGGCGAACCAAACGATGATGGCGTAAGTGAAAGCTTGGACGACGAGGAAGGGGAGGTAGGTGATGAGGCCGGCAATGGTGTAAGAGGAAGCACGGTAGGCATTGTGAGAGGTCTCACGAATGAAGATGAAGCGCTCCTGGATAAAGGCCGGGACAGCATCGTTGGAGGAGAAGAAGAAGAGGCAGACCGTGAAGATGAAGAAGCTGAGGCGGTTGGTTATGCCCTGGGGGTTGTCCTTTGGGTGCAAGAACATGGTGGCCATCATCAACCCATCACGGTTAGCACCATCTGTCGAGAGAGGAAGAGTTCCGGGGTGCGTCGGATGTTGGTGAAGTTGCGTCGCATCAACACCCACACCTCCAACGCGTACGAGTTTGCGAACTTGGGGGGTCCGGCCATTTGGCCTGCAGCCGCCGGCGAGCCCCCCCCATGTACTCCTAGCACGTTTGGGGTCAGGTAGTCGCCCTCGTTCACCGTGTAGTCACTGCTGTGGGGTGTCGGCGTGCTGGACAGAATCTCATTCGAGTAGGTGTAATACCCTCCAGCTGGAGATTGGCTACAGAAAAGAAGATCCAAAAAAATATATATGATTTACAAATCTCTAATTTAAGAATCTTTATATTTTATAAGTAGTTTATAGATAATACTTAGATTATTAGTATCAAATCACTATCTTATCCTTTTATCTAATTAGATCTGACCAGTTCAATTTAAATTAATGAGATCCCAAGTCTCTCTATTCCCCGTACATATATGAGGTAGATAAATAGGCTGAATATTGTACTCCTTAATTTGGATAGAGATGATATCAACTCATATGGTTTTTAAACTAATAATTGGTCATACAAAGTAGATATCTATGCCATCAATCATGATCAATGAAAATATTTAAAAAATCACAAGCATGTCATGATATTTTCGAGCATATACATGATGCGGATGTAAAAACGAACATTTTTTATTATGCTAGCATGCTAAAATATATTATAAATACTTTAAATTACCAATCATGATTTATATATATTAAATGTGTGTATATATATATATATTGAAAATTAATTAATTTTGATATTTAAATTATAGAAAAATTAACATGGTCCCATATCATGAATTTAATGTTTTATTGGTTTAACTACTCATTTTTTTGCTTGTCCCCATGATGCATAGTTTAAAAGCAAAAAAAAATAATTTTTCATGTCTATGTATTTTCATGAGTGATGTACAACAAGATAATCTTCATTAATTGTCATACCAAATTATTGATTTTAGATACTCTCCTCCTTAAGGAAAAAATAAAATATAAATCGCTTACTATGTACATTAAGAGAACTACTTAGATTTAGATTTGATTGGTTCATGATTGGATGATAAACGTCCAAGAGCGGCAATTGATTTTTTTTTTTTTTTTTTTTTGGGGTGTATCTGGCCGAGTCTGAGTTGATGGTGCGTGAGTAGTCAGTCTAGAATCGGATGGGTGTACTACATATTATAGCAAAAGTACGTACGTACAAGATCCATGGAACCTTGCGTTACCTCGGAGGATTGTTGGATTTTCTTTGGTGATGATAGGCATAATAGCCCCTTCGATGTCGAGAGGGCGTGAATCTGAGTGTCTCCATGACGCCGCTCTGACTGCCGCTCCACGGGGACCTGGAGGAAGACCAAGGGCTCCTCACGCTATGATCGAACTCCTCTATCCCGCTCTGCTTATTCCTACCCAGCTGCTCACCGTCACCTAAGGCTAAGGCCCCTGCCCCTGGTCGATGATGATGGTGTCCTGACATGACCGGCGGGGTAGTAGGTGGGACCGTGGAGCCGGACTGCTGGTGCTGGTCCTCCTTGCTAGAGATACGTGGCGGTTTGAGCCCCGTTAGGCAGAACTCGGCTAGCGCCTTTACCCCAGCTGCCTCGGCCTGGTCGTACTCTTGAATGACGTCCAATAGGTGCTCGATAGAATTCTCTCCCTTGGGGACCTTGCGGCCCATGCGGCCTAGGTGGCCGGCCACGTCCTTGGGGGCGCCGACGAACATCAGCTGGCCGCGGGCCAGGACGATGAGGTGGTCCAACAACATCTGAATGCGGTAGGAGGGCTGGTGGATGGTGAGGATTACGGTGCTCCCAGTGCGAGCGATGTGGTGCACCCGCTCGATCACACTGTGGGCACTGGTGGAATCCAGCCCAGAGGTGGGCTCGTCCAGAAACAGCAGTGCCGGGCCGTGGATGATGTCCACCCCGATGGACACTCGGCGGCGCTCCCCACCAGACACGCCGCGCGTGCCCTCGTCTCCGATGTAGGTGTTCCTCGACGACTGGTAAGGTTGTATATAGTGTTGCAGTGCAAGTTAATTTCCATCTTTATTATTATTGTTGTTCATTGTTTTTTTCAAAAGAAAATGCCCAAAAGGTGTATATATATATAACTGCAATTCCAATGCCCCTTAATTTCTTAATTTTGAGGCACGAAAACGACAAAAAAAAAAAAAAAACTCGATCTCCAAAATCTGATTTAATAATAAATAAATGGAATTGCAACGTTCCGTACCGTCAATCCGAGCTGTTCGATGAGCTTCTCCACCCTTTGCTTCTTGTCGGTGCGAGAGATGGAGCCCAGGCGGAAGTCGGCGGCGAACATGAGCGTCTCGTAAACGGTGAGCATGGAGAAGAGGCGATCGTCCTGCATGATGTAAGCAGAGGTGCGCTTGATCAGGCTGGGGCTCATCTCCGTGCCGTCCAGGGACACCCGCCCCTTGAGGCTCCCTCTCGCTATCCGACCGGCGAGCCCATCAAGAAAGGTGGACTTACCGGCGCCGCTTGGTCCCATCACGGCGGTGACGCACCCCTTGGGGGCATATCCGGTGATGCGGTGCAGCAGGTCCACCTCCTGCGACACCCACCGCCCGTCCACCTTCTGCTTCTTGGTCACGGTGTAGGTCAGCCCGGCGAACTCGAGCCCGCCCGTGAAGCTTGGGGACCTCGTGATGTCGATCACCGCGTCACGGCCATTGCTCCGGTGATCGCTTGCCATCATGAATTTTTTTTTTTTTTTTTTCAGGATTCGTGGTTGGAGGCTTCTAGCGCTGGGGACGGGACTTTTTAAACGGGAAAGAGTTGGGCAGGGATGGGCTGTTGGCGATCTGGTCAGAAGGTGGGGGAGGGAGTTCCAATGCTGGATTGAAAAGACCTCATCGACGAGGCCGCTGGCAAATTCGTCTCCTTCGATCCGGTGACGAAGCTTTGTTTTAATCATCCTGATTGTACTTTTGGCCTCGCTAGCTCTGTTGGTGGGAGAGGCTTCGGCGGGCCCGTCCGTTCCTCCTAATATATATATATATATCCAGAACAAGATCGTATTATTTGCAGGAAGCTTTCACATATTTGCATCGAGAAACCGATTCGTTCTCCACCGGAATAAAGTCTAAAAAGTATATTTATTCTTCATGGATTCCACCTCTTTCACATATTTGGCAGATTTTGTATACAAAAACTTAAAATATATAATGCATCCTGATGGGGCCGGTTTATCCCATGCGTGCACCGGGGTGGTGCACTAAGTCCTTTCCTAACCGTATTTAGGCTTAACTTCGGTAAATTGGCCCATTCTCGATGAAAGGCCCAACAATTTCTAAATGGCCCAGTTATTTTTAGACGGCCATGAGCTCCCTCTCTTCGTTGGATGATCACCCGACCTTCTCCGCCAGTTTCAGACGTCGGCTCGACCTTCCCAAGCTCCCAGCCGCCTCCTAAGTCCTCGCACCTTGTTTCAGATCCCCCTCCGAATGCCAAGCGGCCTTTGTTGCCGGGCTGGATGGTCCTGATTTCCAGCTCCTCCCACAGCCTTCTTCGCTCCCGCGAATACTCCGATCCAATATCAGAAAAGGATGAAGAAGGTTCTCTATTTCGACTCCATCGCCCCTGCTTCTTCGCCTTGTCCCGGCCTCCCACGGCGGCCCCTCTCGCGGTGGCCTCCCGCGGTGGCCCCTCTCGCGGCGGTCCCTCTCGCGATGGCCTCCTATGGCGGCCCCTCTCGTGGCGGCCTCCCACGGCGGCTTCCTTCGTGGCGACCCCCGACTTCTTCCGTGGCGATCCCGGCCTCCCGGCTCCATCCCGGCCATGGACGACTCCGTCCCGCCTATAGCTCCAGGTAGCCGGCACCTGACCTTCTCTACATCTCCCGATGTTGTCACATTCTGGTCTTCCCCATCCACTCTGGCTCCACATCGCCGGCTTTTGCTCCACGAATGGCTCTAGGCGGCCGAACAGTTTTCGGCTCGGCCCTGGGCTCCCGGCGTCCGCTTTCAGCCCCCTGTCAAGGCAGCCCCGATCTCCCAAGGCGGCCCCGGTCTCCCCAACTCTACCCTTCGGGCCAATCTCCTCCGGTCTCTCCTGTGTTGCTGCCTCCACACTCCGCAGACCGAGCGTCCCAACTGACTCCGTCCCAGCCACGACCTCCTTCAGTTCCTTCCCGGCTCTAGATAGTCGTCCCTGACTCACAGCTTCTCGGCCATGATGGCCCTCCGGCTCTGCGCCGGCCTCCCGGCTCCGTCTCAGCCCCCAGTTTCGTCCCGGCCGACTCCACGGCTCCCTGCTCCCGGCTCTGCCCCAATGGCAATCAGTTCTCGGTCTCGGCTCCCAGCCTCTCTCGGTTTCATCCCGGTCTTCTCCGAGACCAGCCTCCTTCTCATGGACCTTTCTGTAGCCATGACTCACTGAATAGCATCATAGGCATGCATTCAAGACTCCAACGTCCCCATGGTGCAAGGAAATAACCCTTCCTACATGACAAGAGCAGCGGACAAACTGAGTGGAAGGCACATCTGATAATTGCCTGATAAGACTAAGCTTACCAACCACTTACATTCCACATACCTGGCAGGACTTTACCCATCCAGATTTGATGAGGTCTACTCATCAATTAGCTACAGCCATTTACTCTGATGGAACTTGGCCTTCAGCTTTGACATGCCAAACAAGAAAATAAGCCTCACTATTACTGCCATCACCTTAAATACTCTAACAAGTGGCAGCACCTCAAGTCTCACTGACATCAGCTCTGACACTTTACCCACAAAAGTTATCATTATAAGGCCTCAACCACTCAAATCAGACAGCCCCCTATGAGGTAACGAACTCACTACACTCATAAATACTCATTCTTGCTCACATAGAGCTTTAAGCCTCTCTCTTTCTCTTTGGAGCTTTCTCAAGCTCACGGCTGTTGCACAGAGCACTGACTTGAGCGTCGGAGGGTTCCCATCAAAATCTTTGGTTCCCGAAACTTTTTGCAGGCTCCCAATCGAGAGAAGTTCGCCGAAAGATTTCGAGCTCACTGGGGGAGGCGACCGGACGCTCGCGGACATTCGAGGATGATGATCTGACATCAACTGATTGGCGTGCCAGGAAGGGGGAAGAGAGCAAAGCTCCATGGCACTAAGCTAAAAGCTCACACTCCCTCTATAACAACAATGGTGAATAAAAAAGATGGTGATGACAAGAACCCATGAGGCTTTCGCCAGTCATGCTGGAGGGGCACCCTCAATGAGTTAAGCCAAGTAATAGAATGCCAGCCGCTCTACTCCATCATCACCACTATCTCGGGCCATTCAAGTAAAACCTCACGCCACCCCTACCCTGCAAATCCAAGTATCAATGGCAGCTGCCTAAAAGCTACGGGAGCGATGTTTTGCTTCTCCTTTAGTTGCTGCTCAAGCCAGCCATCATCCGTCCGGTGGAAGGTTTTTCCAGCGAGAGACTCACCATCATCATACCTCTCTAGGGCTCATTAGCAAGAGCAAGCTCAAGTTATCAGTAAAGAGCCCCTTCAGGCTCACCAACAAACACCACAAACATGAAGCCCCCCAAACGAAGCAGAAAAAGATAAATTTCTTCAACGAAAAAGCTATGAAAGCTAAGTACACTATGCCTAGACAAAGTATTTCTTTCATTGATACTTAAAAATGTCATACAGAGACGCTGACTTGAGTCAGATTATATCAAAACATAAAGAAAAAGGAACCTGATGACTCTCAACTCTCAGGTCACCCTTCGGGGTTAAAAGAAACCTGACGTCTCTCAACTCTCAGGTCATCCTTCGGGGTTAAAGGGAACCTAACGTCTCTCACCTCTCAGGTCACCCTTCGGGGTTAAAAGGAACCTGATGACTCTCAACTCTTAGGTCATCCTTCGGGGTTAAAAAGAACCTGACGACTTTCAGCTTTTAGGTCATCCTTCGGGGTTAAAAGGAACCTGACAGGTCACCCTTCGGGGTTAAAAGGAACTCGACAACTTCAGCAACTCTCAGGTCACCTCTCGGGTCGGCCACAAAACCCTCGAGACGGTTTTATTTCAGCCCCGCGGCTCTATTTCTGCTTTGGCGATTTTATTTCAGCCCCCGCAGCTCTATTTCTGTTTCGGTAATTTTATCTCAGCCTCAACGGTTTTATCCCTGCCTTGGCAGCCTCAAGTCGGTGGATAGCCACGAAAAGACTTTTAGACTTTATGTCAAAGGATGAAAACCAAGTCGGCTCACAGCAGGAGAGACCAACTCCTCGGCTCACAGTTGACGGGCATCCACTTCTAGACCCTATGTTGATAAAGGATTGTTGGCTGCCCTCAGTCGGTTAAAGATAATTAACTTACCTTTAAAATTTGCTTAAAGTTTTTAAATAGGCAAAAAGTATGGCTCCAAAGATCATGCGGATGTCCGCACAAGGAAGCACAAAAGGAAAAGGATTTTTCCACCTGAAAGGAATCATAATTGAAGTTAACATGAAAAGATAGATGCAAAGGTAAAACGTTCTACACTTCTTTCGCTTAGCTGATGTAGGGCACACAAGCTCAAGGAGTGTGAGGGGCATCTGATAGGGCCAGTTGACCCCATGGGCCACAATAACCGCATTTGGGCTTGGCTTCGGTAAGTCGGCCCATCCTCGGCGGAAGGCCCAACAAGTTCTAGACGGCCCCGGGCTCCCTCTCTTCGTTGGATGATAGCCCGACTCCAGGTGGCCAGCACCCGACCTTCTCTGCCAGTTTTGGACGTCGTCTTGACCTTCCCTAGCTCCCGGCCGCCTCCCGAGTCCTCACTCCTTGTTTCGGATCCCCCTTCGAATGCCGAGCGGCCCTTGTTCCTAGGTTGGATGGTCCCAATTTCTATCTCCTCCCGCAGCCTTCTCCGCTCCCGTGAATACCCCAATCCAATATCAGAAAAGGATGGAGAAGGCTCTCTGTTTCAACTCCATCGCCCCTGCTTCTCCTCCTTGTCCCGGCCTCCCACGGCGGCCCCTCTCGCAATGGCCTCCCATGGCGGCTTCCTCTGTAGCGGCCCTCGGCTTCTTCCATGGCGGTCCTGGCCACGGACGACTCCATCCCACCTCTAGCTCTAGGCAACCGGCAGCTGACCTTCTCTACCTCTCCTGACGTTGTCCCATTCTGGTCTTCCCCATCTGCTGTGGCTCCACATCACCGGCTTCTGCTCCACAGATGGCTCTAAGCAGCCAGACAGTTTTCGGCTCGGCCCCGGGCTCCCGGCATCCGCTTTCAGCCCCCGATCAAGGCAACCCCGATCTCCCAAGGTAGCCCCAATCTCCCCGACTCCGCCCTTCGGGCCAATCTCCTCCAGTCTCTCCCATGTTGTTGCCTCCACACTCCCCAGACCAAGCATCCTAGCTGACTCTATCCCAGCCATGACCACCTCCAGTTCCTTCCCAGCTCCAGACTGTTATCCCCGACTCATGGCTTCCCGGCCATAATAGCCCTCTGGCTCTGCCCCAGCCTCCCGGCTCCGTCCCGGCCTCCAGTTTCGTCCCGACCGACTCCACAGCTCCTTGCTCCTGGCTCTGTCCTGATGGCAATCAGTTCTTGGTCTCGGCTCCCAGCCTCTCTCGGTTTCATCCCGGTCTTCTCCGAGACCAGCGTCCTTCTTAGGGACCTTCTTTCTGTAGCCATGACTCCTCCACTGAATAGCATCATAGGCCTGCATGCAAGACTCCAACGTCCCCATGGTGCAAGGAAATAACCCTTCCTAAATGACAAGGGCAGCGGATAAACTGAGTGGAAGGCACATTTGATAATCGCCTAACAAGACTAAGCTCACCAACCACTTGCAGTCCACATACCTGGCAGGACTTTACCCATCCAGATTTGATGGGGCCTACTCACCAACCAACTGCAGCCATCTACTCTGATAGGACTTGGCCTTCAACCTTGACATGCCAAACAAGAAAGTAAGCCTTACTATTGCTGTCATCACCTTAAATGCTCTAACAAGTGGTAGCACCTCAAGTCTCACAGACATTAGCTCTGACACTTCACCCACAAAAGTCATCATTATGAGGCCCCAACCACTTAAACTAGACAGACTCCATGTATCTATAAATTGGGTAAGAAGGACCCCAACGAGGTAACAAACTCACTACACTCCTAAACGTTTATTCTTGCTCACAGAGAGCCCTAAGCCTCTCTCTTTCTCTTTGGACCTTTCTCAAGCTCACGGCTGTTGCCCAGAGCATTGACTTGAGCGTTGAAGGGTTTCCGCCGGAATCTCTAGTCTTCGAGACTTTTTGCAGGTTTTCGATCGAGAGAAGCTCGTCGAAAGATCCCGGGCTCACTAGAGGAGGCGATCGAATGCTCATGAATGTTCGAGAAGGGTGATATGACATCAACACGTATCATGATTCCATTCTCTCGAGGCTTTTGGATATATATATATATATATAGAGAGAGAGAGAGAGAGAGAATGTGCTAGGCACATGTCCTATTTCATTGCTTCGAAGAACATGCTTGTTATTTATTTCCATACCTTCTTAAGAGTAATTAGGAACCTTCAAATTATGACAATGATGCATGAAACTGTTGATCTTCCTCGAGACTTTTGGTAATTCCAATTCATATTCAACTCTGATTAACCAAGCGACTATAAAATTAATTAAACCAATCATGTGATGACATTTATATCTTTCTCGATGTCGAACACTAGTAAGACAACTTCTTAGACAATATTAGAGGAAGATCCACATCGGGCATTGATTTCCCGCGTATACATCGACAATAGATATACATCAGGAAGGACAAACACCTTCATTGTTTAATATTATTCTTACGCTATTTCTTGCTGCACTAAAAAAGAGTCATTAAATATCCACTCCCACATGCTAGTTCTGAAACAAAATAAAGCTAGGAGCACATGTAGAAAAGAAAAGCTAAGGTAATTTTAACCGCAGTTATAAAATTTGCTTGCATAAACAGGTTTAGGTGGGTATTATCAGATAGCATTCCAGCAGGTAAAGAAACCTAAAAAAAATAAGGGGGGAATTAAAACTTTCCCATTCAATTGTTAAGACGAATTACAATGCACAATTTATATCTAAAATATATAATCTCGCCAATTTTGTTGATTTGTTGGCATGTTGGTTACTACAGCACTATTAAGTAAACAAAATCCTACCTTTATTCTTCCTATAAAGTAATGCAATAAAATAGAGACTTTAACAAGATAATTTAGTATAATTATTGAAGTGAATGGAACAAGAAGGAAGTTGAAAATATTCAACCATACTTTGCATAGCTTATTGGTACCACTGTACTGCACTAGCAAATGGATGGTCGAAACATCACTTCCATGCACCGCTTCAAAATTCAGGTTAACTTGGAGGAGTAGTAATTAACTTTCATTTACAAAAATAAAAATATGGAAAACAACTGGTTAGTAGCAAATAATAAGAAAAACTAGCCATAGGCTTTTAGAGGTGATGTGGAAAAAAATTATCACCGCATTAATAAACATGCTCGATGACCAAGACCGAACTATATGGCTAAAGTATATGGCTGAACTATAAGGCTGTGCTATATGGCTAAACTATAAGGCTGAACTATATCTGGCCGAGCTACAAAGTTGAACCATCTGACCAAGCTACAGAGCCAAACCATCTGGCCGAGCTACAGGGCCAAGCTACAAAGCCGAACTATCTGGCCGAGCTATCTCGCCGAGCTACAAGGCCGAACTATCTGACCGAGCTATCTGACCGAGCTACAGAGCCGAGCTATCTCGTCGAGAGCCAAAGATCCTCCTCTTAGCTTGAGCGTCATTGCCACCTCATACCATGCCAAATATTCTGGAGGAAGAACCGCTCTGATCCCAGAAATCTCGGAGCAAACTTTCTTAAACGGAAACGGGAGCCAAATACAATCCTTCGACAATAATTAATGAGGTTTCAAACTCCTGATAAAAACCGATCAGCTACCAATCCCATAACTAACGGATTCTAATTGTATCAGCTCTCAACCTCCCAAAACATGCCCAAAAATTTAGGTAATTAACTATCATCTCGGAGCGCACAAATACCAAGCCCCAAGACCCCCCATGTATGAAAAAACTAACCCCAAAAACTCTAGTAGAGTTTTATAACTCTCAGAAGGCCATCTCTAAGAGACCCTTTTGTTGGAACCTTCTTCCTTCATCTGTTTGCTAAGAATCTTCACTGACTTGGGCATCGAAGGGTCTTCTGCATGGACCACCCCTTATGATTCCTATGTAAGGACTGCCTTGCAGGTCCACCCGGATGGAAGAGCGCTATCAGGATCCTGACGTGCACTGCCCCCAAGCCGAAGAACGGGTTTTCATAGCAACAAATTGGCGCTAGAGGAAGGGCTCCAAGTCCCTCTAAGAACATGAAACCAAGGAGACAAAGTTTCCTACAAAAAGGATGATTCCTCAATGGCTAACCGTAAGAGAGCAGTCACAGATGCTCCTGATCAGGCCACCTTTCAAAGGCCTGATCCTACCAACAATACAGCGCCTTCGCAGTCATTGCCAACCGAGGTTCTTCCACCGCTAGCAATCCCGGTTACCCAGGACCAGTTCAACATACTAGTCCAGCAAGTCCAAGCCTTGACACAACTGATGCGGGGGCTTCACGGAGTTCCTCTCCCCACTATTTCCACTCAGCATTTGCCCGGTGGAAACAGCCACCCCGGTTCCTCCGACCGCTCCTCCACCCAAACCATTGGAGACCACCGGCCTCCTACGACATCCTGGCCATGAAGGAGTTGGGCCAGTGCAGCACAAGGGCAGAGATAGGAGCCTGCCCGAATCTCATCGAGCTCGCTTCTTGTCTCCAGTATTCTCTCACCACGACTCGACGCCATGGCCATGGTCTCCCTGCCCTACCTCTCCTACCGCTTGAGATCCCTTGGTGCAGCAACAACTCTGGGAGATGTGCCAGGAGATAGATGCCGTTAGACATGCATCTCATCCTCAGCCCAAAGTAGAACAGGGTATCCCGTTCACCGATAGGATTATGCAGGAGATGATCCCTCCCCATATTAAGCTTCCCACCATCGAGCCATACCACGAAGCCACGACCCTGACGATCACCTATGCAGCTTACGAGGCATCAGATGCGATCTTGTGTCGAGCTTTTCCTTCCACCCTCAGGGGGTCTGCCAGAATGTGGTTCAATGGTTTGAAGTCAAGTTCCATCAATTCCTTTGACAAACTAGGTTGCTCCTTCACCATCCAATTCATCAGCAGTGACCACCATCGAAGAAGGTCTGACTCCCTCTTTGAAGTCAAACAGCGAAAGGGGGAGTCCTTGAGAAGCTTTCTTGGCCGCTTCAACGCGGTCATGTTGAAAGTTGACCACCTCAACCACGAGGTGGCCATATCCGTCCTAACATGCAGAGTGTCAAAGGAGGGAAACTTCTACTCAGCCATGGAGGTCAATTACCCAAAGAACCTCTCCAACATGATGGCCTTGGCAAATAAATACGCCAGGGTCAAAGAATCAAGAAGGTCAGCCCAAGCTAAACAATCCAAGAAGAAGGAGAAGAAAGGCTCGGAAAGAAACCACCCGCTTGCTCCGCAAGTCCGCCTCGCTGACGAAGGACCCCAACACCGCCGAGGCAGCGCATCAAAAGCCTGCCGTGGAGGTTCAATCAATTCACCACACTCACTATGCCCTAGACACAAATCCTGATGGAGATTGAGCACCAACTCCCCCAACCAAGGCCCCTTCGAGGAAGCATGGCTCGGAGGGATATGACTAAATTCTGCCAGTATCACCATAACTACGGCCATGATACCGAGGAATGCAGGCAGCTTCAAAATGAGATCGAACAGCTCATTCGCCGAGGGGGACTAGAGCGATTCAGAAGAGCCCTAGAGGCCAACAACATGGTGGAACGTCAACCAGAGTTTCAACGGCAACCCTCGTCGAACCCATCGGCCGCTAGCAACAATAATATGGTTGCCATGGTCGGTCCCTCCTAGGGTCGGCCAAATAAAGAAGAAAACCTTCTTAAAAGGGCCTGAAGTGAGGGACTTGCATTCCCAAATGAAGACCCCACGGCGCCAAACTGGGAAGGTCCCTATTAAGTTGTTGAAGTCATCAAACCCGCCAATTGCTGGCTCCAAGACCTCGACAAATGGGCCATTTCCCGAATATGGAGCTCAGGCAACCTCTAAGCATATTATCAGTGAAGTATATCTAAATTGAGTCATTTTTGTTGTTGTAATAACGCTTAATTCTTTAATTCAGATATCTTCTTTTTACTCATCTTTCCTGAGTTGTTGATGAAAGGCAGGTATCGCCTAATTATCAACCTATGGGTCCCATTCTCCATACCTTGGCAGGGCCAAGTAAAAGATTCTCCGGCCTTGGCACAGCCGACCGAAGCAGCTTTCTTCGTACCTTAGTAGGGCCAAGTAAAAGATCCTTCGGACCTCGGCATAGTCAACCAGAGCAACATTCTCCATACCTTGGCAGGGCTAAGTAAAAGATCCTTCGGACCTCGGCATAGTCAACCAGAGCAACATTCTCCGTACCTTGGCAGGGCTAAGTAAAAGATCCTTCGAGCCTCAGCATAGCCTACTAGAGCAACTTTCTCCATACCTTGTAGGGCAAAGTAAAAGATCCTTCGAACCTTGGCATAGTCAACCAGAGCAACATTTTTCGTACCTTGGCAAGGCCAAGTAAAAGATCCTTTGAGCCTCGGTACAGCCGACCAGAGCGATTTTCTTCGTACCTTCGTAGGGCCAAGTAAAAGATTCTTTAGGCCTCGGCATAGCCAACCGAAGTGGCTTTCTTCGTACCTTGGTAGGACCAAGTAAAAGATCCTTCGAGCCTCGGCACAGCCGATCGGAGCAGCTTTCTTCGTACCTTGATAGGGCCAAGTAAAAATTTCTTTGTACCTTAGTAGGGCCACGTAAAAGATCCTCCAGGCCTCAACATAGCCGGCTAGAGCAACATTCTTCATACCTTGGCAAGGCCAAGTAAAAGATCCTCTGGGACTCAACATAGCCAATCAGAGCGGCTTTCTCCGTACCTTGGCAGGGCCAAGTAAAAGATCCTCTAGGCCTCGGCATAGTCGATGGGAGTGGCTTTCTCCGTACTTTGACAGGTCCAAGTAAAAGATCCTTCGAGCCTCGGCATAGCCAATCGGAGCATGTTCTGTACATTGGTAAGACTAAGTAAAAATTACTCTGTATCTCGGTAGGGTCGAGCAACATTCTCCATACCTTGGCAGGGCCAAGTAAAAGTTTCTCCGTACCTTGACAGGGCCGAGCAACATTCTTCGTACCTTGACAAGGCAAAGTAAAATTTTTTTCATACCTCGGTAGGGCCAAGTAAAAACTTTGCAGAATCAAGTTTCATCGACCATGTGCCTTGACCTTCGATTTGGCCACATTTCACCCAGCTAGACATCCTTCATAAGAACTCGAAGAGACTCTCCTTGTTCAGCGAAAAGAGAAATGATGGAATGATGGCTTGGCATTTATGGGGCCATCATGACGTGCCTCTGTTGGTTCAAATCTCATCAATGAGATTGAGCCATCATGGACTTTACTTCCATGCCCAAACCTATGCTTCAGACTAGGGAGTGGGGGGCATGTAATGCAAAGAAAAATTATCACCGCATTAATAAACATGCCTGATGAATAAGGCCAAACTATAAGGTCGAACTATATGGCTAAACTATAAGGTTGACCTATATGGCTAAACTATATGGTTGAATTATATGGCCGAGCTATAAGGCTGAGCTATATAGCCGAGCTACAGAGCCGAACCATCTAGCCGAGCTATAGAGCCGAACCATCTGGCCGAGTTATAGAGCCGAGCTACAGGGCCAAACTATCTGGCCGAGCTATCTCATCGAGAGCCAAAGATCCTCTTCTCAGCTTGAGCATTATTGCCACCTAATATCATGCTGAATATTCTGGAGGAAGAACTGCTCTGATCATAGAAATCTCATAGCAAACTTTCTTAAACGAAAATGGAAGCCAAATACAACCCTCCTACCACAATTAACGGGTTTCAACCCCTGATAAGGCCAATCAGCTACCAGTCCCATAACTGACGGGATTCTAATCATATCAGCTCCCAACCTCCCAAAACGTATAAGGCCGATCAATTACCAATCGCATAACTGACATAATTCTAATCGTATCAGCTTCCAACCTTTCAAAATATGCCCAAAATTCAGGTAATTGATTGCCATCTCGTAGCGCACAAATATCAAGCCCCAAAACTCAAAAAAACTGACCCCAAAAAACTCTAGCAAAGTTTATAGCTATCGGAAGGCCCATCCCAAGAGATCCTTCTGCTGAAGCCTTCTTTCCTCATCTGTTTGCTAAGAATCTTCACTGACTTGGGCGTCAAAAGGTCTTCCACAGGGACCATCCTGTATGAGGATTACCTTGCAGGTCCATCCGAACGGAAGAATGCTATCCGAATCCTGGCGTACACCGCCCCCAAGCGAGAGAGCGGATTTTCGCAGCAACAAGAGGTAAACCCTCTTGTCTAGTGACTTTGCCTAAATGCCCCATCCAAGTCCAAGTTCTATCCTCGCTGGATCAACATAAAGTTGACTTGAAAATTTTTGGACTAATAAAAGGCCTATTTGGATTAAAACTTGATTCAAAACTCCAAACTGGACTAACTTTTTAAACAAAAAAAATTGAAGAAAAAAATTAAAAACATTAAGATCTTGATTGAACCTGTGTCTCAAATTGCTAATATACTCTATTTCTTGCTAAGAGAACAGAGCACCTGAGAAGTTCGTTCCCATTAAATCTGATCAGCTCTCTCTCTCTCTCTCTTCCCCGCCCTCCGCCCCCTTCTTCCATTCTCTTTCCTTCTCTCTTTTCTTCCTTCTTACTTCTTCTCAACCAGAGCACCACCATGAAGGGTGATAACCCTGCCGTTCTCGACTGCCACCAAGATCGAGTAAAGCTCTGCTTCTTCTTGGGAGGAGTTCTACACCAAGAACTCCATCGCTTCTTCTCATCGCTGCTGACTCTGAGATGGAGATCCTCCATCACTGCAGCACCCGATGCCGATCCACCATTTTCGGAGTCGCTGCTGAAGCCTACTCCTGATCTTGGCTGAGCCGCCTCCTTCCTTGTCTCCAGCGATCAGGTAAATCCAGCATACATCGATCCTCTGTTTCATTTCCAATTCCCTTGTTTAGACTGATCTCAGCCAAATTAGAGTTCTAGGATTCTTGATGGGAAACCAAGATCAGCCCTAGACGTGTCACAGGATATCAGCGAGCTTAGATAAGCCTCGGCTACGGATCATCGCCAGTGATCCGCGATGTGTTATGGTGATATACGGTGATCTAGAGATCGGCTGACCGAGTCATTTGTCTGCAAACATTATTCAATATTTTTTAGGGTATTACAAAATTAAATAGAGAATACCTTCGAAGCTTTCACATAAATCTTCAAATGCTAAGAATTATTATAAAAGAGTGATAATTTAAGTGATAATTTAACTTATTCATTATGCAAGAAGGAATATTCAAGAATAAATTCTTATCTTTATCCCATTTAAGATTTAAAGATAAAATCTTACCTTTATTCCATTTATGATTCAACTCAACTCATCTAAGCCTTTTTTTCAACCGGCTACACGAATTGCTTCCTCTACTCTGCTCTATTCAGGATTAAATTGACATTTAAATTACAAATATTTATATCTTTTTAATTATTTTATTCATATTAGTTTAAATCTACCTTTATCTCTATCCTTACCATGGATTGTTAAAAGATTATTTTTTTCTAACTGAAGCATCTAAAGGTTTTCGTTGTATATATCCAAACCATCATAATTAATTTTTTTTATTTTATATTCAATTGGAGCTACTTCTATTATTTCTCGTATATGTTTATTTCTAATTCTATCTTTTAAAGTTTTGCCACGTATACATCTTAACTTACGCATTTCTATTATACTTAATTTATTCATATGTTATTTCAATATTGCCCAACACTATGTTTCATATAGCATATCTGGCCTAATAACAGTTTTATAGAAATTTTTTTTAATTTTAATAGAATGCATACAGTACTCCCAAAGCACTCCACTTAATCCATCCTACTTTAACTATATGATTTACATCTTCAACTATTTTACCTTTCTACTGAATAATTGATCTCAAATACCTATATTTTTCATTCCTTAGTATCTCTTGGCTTACAATGTTCATTATTTCTTCACTTGTATTTCTACTCCCACTAAAATTATATTTCATGTATTCAGTTTTAATTCTACTAATCTTAAAACCTTTAAATTCTAAAGCCTCTCTTTAAATTTCTAGCTTAGCATTTACTTCAGACTTAGTTTTATCAATCAACACTATATCATCTGCAAATAACATACACCATAAGATATTATTTTGAATATGTTTGGTTAATTCATTCAGAACTAATGCAAAAGATACGAACTTAAGACAAATCCTTGATGTAAATCTACGGTAATTGAAAACTCACTTGTTTCTCCTATTATTGTTTTAACAATAGTTATTGCTTTATCATATATATCTTTTATCAATTTTATGTACCTTTTGGTAACTCCTTTTTTTTCTAAAATTTACCATATTATTTCTCTAGATACTCTATCATATGCTTCTCTAAATCAATAAAGATCATATGAAGGTCTTTTTTTCTTTTCCATATACCTCTCCATCAATCTTTTTAATAAATAAATAGCTTTCACTTTCGATCTTTCAGGTAAAATTCAAATTGATTATTTGATACTAAAGTTTCAGCTCTTATTTGATTTTCTATTATTCTTTTACATAATTTCATTGTATGACTCATTAGCTTCATCCCTCTATAATTTGCATAATTTTAAAAATCTCTTTTATTTTTGTATATGTATATTAATATATTTTTCTTTAATTATCTAGCATTCTTTTAGTTGCTATAATTCTATTAAATAAATCGATTAGCCATATAACTATATAACTGCAATTTCTCCTAAGCCTTTCCAAACCTCAAAAGGGATCACATTTGGTCCTAATGCTTTTACGTTTTTCATTTTACTCAAAGTCTTTTCAACCTCAAGCATGCTAAATCAACGAAAAAATTTATATTCATTTGTTACTCCTAAATTATCACATTCTTCTACCCTTAAATTTACTAAATTATATTTATTTAATAATTTTTTAAAATAACTTTTTCATCATTCTTTTATCTCTTCTTCTTTTACTAAGACTCTTTCATCTTCATCCTTAATACATTTAATATAGTTCAGATCTTTTATTTTTTTTCTCTTAGTTTTGCTAGTTTATATATAATCTTTTCACATTCTTTCGTATCTAGTCTATTATATAAATCATCATATTTTAAGTTTGGCATTACTTACCACTTTTTTAGCTTCTTTCTTTGCATCCCTATACTTTTTTTAGACTTTATTCATTCCTAGCCTCTTGCCAAATTTTGTAGTTGTCCTTTTATTCTTGATGACAGCTTGAACATCCTCGTTCCACCATCAAGTTTCCTTTCCTACTAGTTTTACTCCTTTTGATTCTTCTAGAACTTCTTTTGCTATATTTTTTATACATTAGTTACTTCCTTTAAATAATTCTAGTTTTTCTCCTTTCAAATTACACCATTTAATTTTTGAATTAATAGTTTTACGTTTTACTCTAGTTTTTATTTTTATCCATATATCTGCTGCCATTATCCTATGTTGTGAATTTAAACTTTCTTCTAAAATAACTTTATAATTTTTGTATGTTATTTTATCTATCCACTATTTAAGAAAAAGTCTATTTGACTTTTATTATATCCACTTTTAAAAGTTATTAAATGTTCATATCGCTTGTTTAAAGTGTTTGCTATTGTTAGATCAGACGGCACTACAAAATCTAATAAGCTCACACCAGTTTCATTCCTATCTCCAAATCGATATCCTTCATGTACAATTTTATATTCATCACTTTTTTTTCTATATGTCCATTAAAATCTTCTCCTATATATATTTTTCTTCTTATGGTATTTCTTGCATTACTTCATCTATGTCTTTCTAAAATTATATCTTAGTTATTGGTCTAATTATACTTGTGATGCATATGCACTAATTATGTTCATTATATTATTCTCAATTATAAGTTTTGACGATACAATCCGGTCTTCTTTTCTAGTTATTTTAACAACATATTCCTTAAAATTCATGTCTGCAATTATTCCTACTCCATTTCTATTTTTATGTATTTCGACGTAATATAATTTATATCATGTATTCTCTATTTCTTTAGATCTTTCACCTACCCATTTAGTTTTTAATTTGTAAGCATATTATATTTATTTTCTTCTAATCATAGCATCCACTATCTTTATAGCCTTTACTTGTTAGTATTCCTATGTTTCAAATTACTACTCTAAGCTAACTATCATGGACTAACTTTTTTACTCGTATTCATTCATAGTGCAGGGACGCTTGCTCACTTCACCACATCTGGGCGTTGGATCAATGCGTCTCTTAACGGGAATGTTCTAATCCTTCGTATAGTTTAATTTAGTAGATTCATATTTTAAGGGATCTTACGGAGTTTTACACTTACTGTCAACTATCTAATGCAACCCTCCTCTTTTATCCGGCCTTGGCAGAGCTTTTATTCCATATATGATTCAAACTTATTTGAATGGATTAAATTTGGAATTAACAAGATGGACGAAGATTTATGTTTATCTCTGTACAAATGGTTTAGGCTTGAGTACAATCAGGCTATATCCAACATTCTAAAGAGAATCAAGGAGCGAACACAATTAGGTATAACCATACATAACATTATCAAAGAAAATCAGCAAGCACAATTAGGTGTAACCATATCCAGCATTGTCAAAGAAAATCAGCGGCTAATCTTGTGTTTTCTTGTATTAAGTGGCCATTAAGACTGTCTCGTCTTACAACTAGGATATCTCACAAAGAAGACTAGCCTTAAATATGACAACTCTGCCTTCTTAAAGTGGCAATCGATCTACCTGAATTAGAGCTCAAATTGGTTTGAACCCAAGTAAGGTCTTATTCATGTTGGTCTAAACCAATTGGTAAAAAATCATTTAGACCCTAGAGTCGAGCCATATTCTATTGGCTTCAATTAAATAAAAACCCAACTCAAATCATGCTGAGCCAATTCAAACTAACCTGAACCCAATTACCTTATTACTAGTGAACCACAACTTAGGTTAGAATCCAAATTGCTGAACCTAAACCCAATTCTAGCCAATCTCCATTTGATTTGAATCTAGTTGAACCTGATCCAAGTTGGGCCAATGCATGATCTGATCCAACTCAGGCAATTCTAATCTAGACCGTGAACCTGAATCAAAAATTGAACCTAAATTCAGTGAACTAGAACCTGGACCTGATCTAATAATCATCGAATCAGAAACCGAATTAAGTTAAATTAGTGAACCAGATTTCAAATTAAACCAAATTAGTGAACCAGAATCCTAATTTAGTGCCAATTAATGTGGGTTCAAGCTAATTCCTTTCATTTTTTTTTTTCATGAAAAATGACAATGATATCTCTAGGTATGCAGAACTTCTTACGTATCTATATAGTTATTCATGGATTCTCGATTCGAGAATATGCTAGTTCCTCTCATTTTACCTATTGCAAATCCTTATCTAAGCAGTTGTAGTTTGTTACTTCCATCATTAATTAACTTGCATTGGATAGTACTAATGGTAAGCATGATCATCTATATGATAATTGCATAATTATGCGATGCTTCTTTTATCTTGTCAGATCTTCCTGAAAGCTTATAAATTATGATTGGTGTAGGTCAAGGTTTGTTGTACCAGAAGCTAGTCCCATCTCAATACTGAATTGATATTATTCAACATGGGCATACCATACCAAATCAGTGGTGCATGAGTCAGATGAATAAGAAGGCTTCAAGCTATGAACCGCTCTATAGCGAGTTAAACTGAGCGGTTTAGCATGATATTGAAGGGAGGAATACGATATAGTATAAGATCGGTTAGAAGATTAGAAGTGGTATGGGATGGTACAGATCTCGTACCAGCGGTATGCTTGTATCGGGTAGTTTGATATTATTTAATATACTTTGATGTAAACCATTACCATGGACTTCTAAAATATTATATATATATATTCCATATAGGATAATAAGTACAAGGATGATGCCAATACAATCCATATAGAAAAATAAGTAAAAAAAGTGAGGTTGCAATATATATATATATATATATATATATATATATATATATATAATATATATATATATATATTGCAACCTCACTTTTTTTTTACTTATTTTTCTATATGGATTGTATTGGCATCATCCTTGTACTTATTATCCTATATGGAATGTATTGACATAATCGATAACTGCATTATAGTCTTGGTCAATTTTTTAAGCTATTCACATGTTTTCAATCAGAGCCTTCCAAGCAGATGTCAAACTGAGCAATGTTTATGATGCATATCGAGTTCTCATTAAAAAAAATAATAATAATAATCAAAGGTTTCTTTCAAATACATACTGTTGCCGCCGGGATCCGTCCTTCGACTCGGGCGCGGTCGATCTCCGGGAAGGGGGGTGCGGCGGACCTGCAAAAGAAGCCCACACGCGGAGTTGGTCCTCCGCGGAAGACCCTCCGACGCTCAAGTCAGTGGGGATGGAATCGGCGATCAACCAGATAATGAGGAGGTGGATCTCTCCGGGAGCCCTCTCCGGGGGTGGCCAATCGGAGGCTCCAAAAAGGGGAGGAGAGTGAGAGTGGAGGTGTGCGTACAGAGCTGCATGCGTACCTGAGGGAGTCTGTTAATCTGATACTTATAGACTGTCACCTGGGGACTTGAGCATCTTCTGGAAGGTTCTGAGGTTGTTACGATACGGGGGTAGACAGAATCAGGCCGTTGTGGGGCCTTTAGAATCCACACCTTGTCCGTTAAGGGATCGACGGCTGGGAGAGCTCTTCGATGTCTTGGGATCTGGGTGAGTAGACCTGGGGCGGTTTCAATAGGTCTTAGGCCACGTCTCGATATGATTCCTTGCCCAAGGAGCTGCTCGGGTAAGTTTAAGCTCTCCCGCGTCAGGTTCCGCGGAGGTAGACGTTGGGGCGTGGATCGCTGGGTATAAGCGAGCTACGAAAGCCCGAAGGAGGCCGAGCTAGGGAAGCCCGGAGGAGACCGAGCTACGGAAGCCCGGAGGAGGCCGAGCTACGGAAGCCCGGAGGAGGCCGAGCTAAGGAAGCCCGAAGGAGACCGAGCCACGGAAGCCCGGAGGAGGCCGAGCTAGGGAAGCTCGGAGGAGACCGAGCTACGGAAGCCCGGAGGAGGCCGAGCTACGGAAGCCCGGAGGAGGCCGAGCTAAGGAAGCCCGAAGGAGACCGAGCTACGGAAGCCCGGAGGAAGCCGAGCTATGGAAGCCCGGAGGAGGCCGAGCTACGGAAGCCCGGAGGGGCCGAGCTGGGGAAGCCCGGAGGAGACCGAGCTACGGAGGCCCGGAGGAAGGTGGCGGGAGGAGGTCAGCCTTAGCCGCCTCGCACGGATATCAATGCAATGACGATTTTACCCCCAAACACATGCCCTCCACTCCCTAGTTCGAAGCGTAGGTTCGGGCGTAGGGAGTATAAGCTCAAGTGGCGCGCTCTGGATGGGACATTTTGGCTTAAACAATCCAGGCAATGATGCCCTAATTAATGCGACAGGGCCATTGTACCTTCGGGGGTAAGGCTCCTCCACTATCGACAGTTGAGATCGCGCCACGCCTCGAATTCCGATCGATCGGGTGTTTGTCGAGGCGGTTCCGGACGCTTTGAATGAGACGCCCCGCTCTCCAGGGCGGTTCCTTAGCGGAGAAGCGAAGTGACGGCCGCCCCATATATATATAGGCGTATTGTGCATGCGCGCTTGGCGTTTTCTCGCTTTGCCTCCAAGTTGGTTTTGGTCTTTCATCTTCTCCGACGCTCATTGCTTTCGTTTGATACTTCTTTCAATGACGATGAGCCCGGACGACGTAGCCTCCGTGATTACTGCTGAGGACTTGGGGAGGATTCATCAACGGTATGGCTTGCCCTTGGATATCGTCCTTTGGGTGCCGGAACCCGAAGATAGGGTTACTCGAGATTTGGAGTCCGGGGTTTTCATCTACGAAGACAGCCTGAAGGCGGGTCTTCGTTTCCCTCTCCATCCCCTGGTTAAGGAGATCATGACCCATTACAACATCAGCCCGTCGATGGTGGCTCCAAACAGTTGGCGGAACATCGTCGGATTATTTCGATGTGTCACCAGATCCAAATCGTTGCGACTCTCCCCCTTTTCCGCACCTGTTATCACTTGACTCCCGGGAGGAAATCGGAATGGACCTCCATTGGGCCCCGGAGATCTTTTAACGTCATCGCGGACAAGCCCTCTTCCATTAAGGGGTGGAAGAGCCGGTTCGTGATTGCGGAGGGGAACATCGGTTCTGATTTCCCTCGGCGATGGGGGGAAGTTGCGAGGGATGCGGAGACGCACCCAGCCTTATCGGCGCAGGAGGAGAGGGATCTGGATGTCCTTCGCAATGGACAGGTCTTTTCAGCTAACGACCTGCTATCGGAGGGGGCCCTCTTTGCAGCCGGGCTCAGCCCCTTGGACCCGCAAGGTGAGTCTCTTTTGCGTCGTGTATCTTTTTCAATTAGCGTGCTTGGTTCTGAGCATGTGTGCTTTGATGTGGCAGCCGCAAGGTCGGCATTGTTGAGCCTCTCCAAGAGGAAGAGAGGGAAGCGCCCAGGGGAAGGTAGCGGCGCGGACAGCGGCCGGCCCGTAAAAAGGGCTCATGCTTCCGCGAGGAGTCCGCCGGATGCCGGGGCAGTTATGGCAGAAGTGCCGGGGGCGAAGGAGGATCCGGGGAGGGCGGCTGTGGCGCCCGAACCTCCCGTGTTGGAGATTTCAGACAGTTTAGATGAAGCTCCGCTGGCCCGTCCGACCGCGTCCCCCTTGAAAGAGGAATCTGCGATGGGTCCAGTGGAGGCGGTTGTCGCAGAGGGGTCTATTGTCCCCGCGGGATTGTCACTGGCCCAGCGGGAGAGGGGGAGGAGACAGCTACAGCGGAGGAAGTTCGGGAGGAGCCCCTGCTTGGTCTATCCGCTGGGGAGTATGGCAGCAGCGAGGTCGGGCCGCCTTCGATGGGTCAAGAGGCGGTTCAGACCGAGATCTCGGGGAAGCCCGCGGAGGGGGCGCAGGTGGCGGCGACCGAAAAGGACGCACCGGTGGAGGGAGCGCAACAAAGTGGGGGTCCCACGATCGGGGCCCCCTCAAAGAAGATTTTGGGGAGGCTGGCGCTTGGGCTGGCCGAGCTATCTGAAGAGGCTCAAGCCAGGGCCCTGATGGAGGAGGCTGGGAGGCTGAAGGCTACTCAGCTGGGGGTCCAGGCCGGCCCTCAGGCGGGGCCGGTCAACCCAGCAGTTGGAGGCTAACATAGATGAGGCGTTTTCTGCCATGATGAGGTCGGTCTGCATCCGGGTGCGGATCCATCGGCGGATAAGTTCGCCGACCTGGGATTGGTCGATGCTGCGTTCGGGCAGCAAGGTGTAGCTGAGGGTATTCATCTCCTTCCTACCATAGATAACACGACCTTGATGAAGATGACCCGGGACTACGCCTCGAAGGTGAGTCATTTTTTCAGCGCGACAGATGTTTCCCGATGGATCTCGTCGTGGGCACTTACTCAGTTTTTTGCTTTCGTAGGGTTTTGCTTTCCCGGGCGATTTGCTGGCGTCTGAGTTTGACGAACAGGGGCCAGCGTCCAGGCCCGGAGGGAGAATGTCGAGCTCCAGTCGCGGCTGAAGGTATCCGAGCAGTTCGAAGAGATCATGGACACAATGGATAGGAGCTCGAGGGCGGCTAGGGCGGCTCATCAGGCTGCGGTGGACGAGGTGTCCAAGCAGAAACGTAGGGTGGAGGAGTTACAGGGACTCCTGGCGAAGAGCGACGACGCATGCCGGGAGCTGGCCAGGATCGAAGCAAAACACTCCGCGGAAGTGGCGGCGACGCGGCGGGAACACGGCGAGAGTCTGAGCCGGTTGAGGAGAGAAGCCGACGATGAAAGAAAGCGCCCTAACAAGAATGCTCGATGAAATGGAGGAGGAACTGAAATGGCGTGATGGTGAAATCGCCGATTTGAAGGATAGCGCCAGGTGGCATCAAGGGATGATGACTCGAGTGAGTAAAAAGTTGTCGCAAGCTCGCGGAGAGATTGAGGCCAGACAATCGAAGATTAGCACCCTGCAAGAGAGGGTTGAGCTGGTCGGCGCTGACAGGACAAGAGCCCGGAGTGAGGCTGAGGAGCTGGCCAAAAGACTGGCTAGGCGAGAGGGGGAGGTATGCTCCCATTTCATCCTCTTTATTTTCCATTGGCTCTTTGTGATGCCGATTGATTTTAGCTTTTTCCAGATGGCGAAGATGGGATCGGAGATTCGGGCTCTCCAAGTGCGCTCGCGTCCGCTCGCAGCAGGAGCTCGGAACTCGAGACACGGNCCAACGAACATAAGTAGGTCGGCGTGGGCCGACGGATAAAGCGGGTCGGCTAGGGGCCGACGGATAAAGCGGGTAGGCAGGACGCTATTAGCGTTGACGCCTTCCATCATGGGATGGAAGAGTGTAAGCAACGGATTCTTAGCGAGCGCCCGGAGTGGGACCTCTCTTTTCTGAGTGTTGAAGATTCAGAAGGAGACGAAGATGAGGAAGAAGAGGACGAAGACGAACGTGTCGATGTTTCTGACGGCGAACCTGGTGCCGCCCTAGTCCAGCGAAGCTGCAATTTCTGAGGGACATCGCAAACGCCGCCGAGGGGGCGAGATCATTGGAGAAGGTGAGTCTGGTCATGCCTCCGCAGATGCGACTGAGGGGTTCCTCAAAGGCTGATGCGGCTCCTGGTTCGGAGTTGTTATTGTATTTTGTTTTATTTGTCGTCCTTCAATGAAAGAGCTTACTGTTTAGACTTAAGTGTTGTCTCGGTTTAATCTCATCGTCGTTCGATTTCGCCTTGAGCAGTCTGTGGCTCGCTGGCGATCTTGGGTTATCTTTATCCCAAGATTATGCAAACGCGTTAGCTCGTACCGATGGGCGAAGTAGGCCGGCTAGGGCCGACAGGCAAAATAGATCGGCCAGAGCCGAGGGGCAGAGTGGCCGGTTGGGACCAACGAACATATAGGTCGGCGTGGGCCGACGGAAAAGCGGGTCGGCTAGGGGCCGACGGATAAGTAGGTCGTCGTGGGCCGACGGATATAAGTAGGTCGGCTAGGGCCGACGGATATAAGTAGGTCGGCTAGGGCCGACAGATAAAGTAGGTTGGCTAGGGCCGACGGATGAATTAGGTCGGCCAGGGCCGACGGATAAATTAGGTCGGCTGGGGCTGACGGGCGAAAACAGGTCGGCGTGATTCCTGCCATCCTGCCAGTGTCCTGCTGTCCTGCAGGCGATTCGGTTTTTACTTTACTAGAAACGGTGATATGGCATAGTGGGGGGCATAAAGCTGCATCAGAGCTTTCCGGAAGGTGCTCTTTTCTCACGCAGGTCGCCTCGTTGTGACGCGCACACAACCGTCCACTATTGGACAGTACTTTTTGAAGGACATTTTTTGAGCCCGCCGGTTTTCGAAGCGTCAGCGGACGATTTCCTGCATTTAGTGACTGTGATTCGAGATCAGGAGGGGATCTTCGTACACGTCCTGGTTCGGGCGGTGGTTTTTGGCGCGCAGTGGGGCGCCAATCTTGGGAGACCGCGTGGAAGTACTACTTGGAAATTTGAATCTCGGGACGCACAGCCTGGGTGGCTTTTCCTGGCCCATTTCCGCCTATAAAAAGGGAAAAGGGGGTCTCATCTGGTTATCCCCAAAGTTTCTTTTCTCGCCAGAGCTCTTACTATGCTCATTTCTCCGTTGTTACGAGTGGGAGAATCGATTTTTCTTTTCATGGGCTCCTTGCCGCCGGACAGCTGGGGCGATCGGGGAGCAGCTGGAGGATGGCTCGCCCTTAGGGGATGAGTCCCGGAGATCACATGGAGAGCGCACATGGGGGCGCAGGGATCATACGGGAAGCGCACATATTACTCTTCCCGTGTGACCTTTGCGGCCGGTTACGGGGGGTTTATGGTAGGAAGTGCATCGACACCCCCGTAGTACGCACAGACTCCCTTTTTCGCTAGCTTAGGTTCCCGTCCCTGCTCTGAGGGGAATCCTTGCCACGGGAGGGAGAAGACGGGAGCGACCGGGGTCGGATGGTCCCCGGTTCCCTCGGCTGGATGGCGACCCGCGATCCAGCACCCCCTCCTAGGGGGGGCAGGCCGGATCGTTCGGATCCTCAGAATCAGCATCCACGGGCCATGCCTCCTTTTGGATCTTTTAATTCATCCTGCCCAGGCGGACTGATTTCCTGGTTTGCCTGATCTGCCGATCCGACCGTCAGAACATCGCAGTCGCCTGGGTCTGCTTTGTAGCAGTTGCTCGGGTTTTGCATTTGTCTTTATTTCATGCATTTCAATGCTCTTGTAACGCCTGTGAGGCATTTGTAATTGATCATGATCGGCAATAAAGAGAGTTATACTTTGTTTTTTGACCTCTATCTTTTCTTGTGCCGAGCTTTTCGCCATTGTTGTTTGTGGGCGTCAAAAGCATTCTGTTTGCCCTTGGACGAGGACTTCACGCCATCCGAACTAATCGAGGTTCGTATTCGGCGATTCGTAGACCGTTTGGCAAAATACGCTTCTTGCTTGGGTTAGGAGTCTGGCACTTTTGTGCTCCGCTCTCATTAGAGCTTGGTTTACCGTAGGTTGGTCCTGGCCGAAGCTTAGGGAATCCGCACCCCTTCTCGTCATAGTGCAAGGGGCCAGCTACTTGGGATAGTCAAGTTTCGAGTTCCGGGGAACGTCTTACTTGGTCCTGCCAAGGTTCGGAGAACATTTTACTTGGCCCTGCCATGGTTCGGAGAATTTTGCGGCTCGGCCCTGCCGAGGTTTGGAGAACTGGTAGTTCGGCCCTGCCGAGGTTCGGAGAATTTTATAGCTCGGCCCTGCCGAGGTTTGGAGAACTGGTAGCTTGGCCCTGCCGAGGTTCGGAGAATTTTATAGCTCGGCCCTGCCGAGGTTTGGAGAACTTTATAGCTTGGCCCTGCTGAGGTTCGAAGAATTTTATAGCTCGGCCCTGCCGAGGTTTGGAGAATTTTATAGCTCGGCCCTGCCGAGGTTTGGAGAACTGGTAGCTCGGCCCTGCCGAGGTTCGAAGAATTTTATAGCTCGGCCCTGCCGAGGTTTGGAGAACTTTATAGCTCGGCCCTGCCGAGGTTTGGAGAATTTTATAGCTCGGCCCTGCCGAGGTTCGGAGAGTCGGTAGCTCGGCCCTGCCGAGGTTCGGAGAATTTTATAGCTCGGCCCTGCCGAGGTTTGGAGAACTGGTAGCTCGGCCCTGCCGAGGTTCGGAGAATTTTATAGCTCGGCCCTGCCGAGGTTTGGAGAACTTTATAGCTCGGCCCTGCCGAGGTTCGGAGAATTTTATAGCTCGGCCCTGCCGAGGTTTGGAGAACTTTATAGCTCGGCCTTGCCGAGGTTCGGAGAGTCGGTAGCTCGGCCCTGCCGAGGTTCGGAGAATTTATAGCTCGGCCCTGCCGAGGTTTGGAGAACTGGTAGCTCAGCCCTGCCGAGGTTCGGAGAATTTTATAGCTCGACCCTGCCGAGGTTTGGAGAACTGGTAGCTCGGCCCTGCCAAGGTTCGGAGAATTTTATAGCTTGACCCTGCCGAGGTTTGGAGAACTGGTAGCTCGGCCCTGCCGAGGTTCGGAGAATTTTATAGCTCGGCCCTGCCGAGGTTTGGAGAACTTTATAGCTTGGCCCTGCCGAGGTTTGGAGAATTTTATAGCTCGGCCCTGCCGAGGTTTGGAGAACTTTATAGCTTGGCCCTGCCGAGGTTTGGAGAACTGGTAGCTCGGCCCTGCCGAGGTTCGGAGAATTTTATAGCTCGACCCTGCCGAGGTTTGGAGAACTGGTAGCTCGGCCCTGCCGAGGTTCGGAGAATTTTATAGCTCGGCCCTGTCGAGGTTTGGAGAACTTTATAGCTCGGCCCTGCCGAGGTTCGAAGAATTTTATAGCTCGGCCCTGCCGAGGTTTGGAGAACTTTATAGCTCGGCCCTGCCGAGGTTCGGAGAGTCGGTAGCTCGGCCCTGCCGAGGTTCGGAGAATTTTATAGCTCGGCCCTGCCGAGGTTTGGAGAACTGGTAGCTCGGTCCTGCCGAGGTTCGGAGAATTTTATAGCTCGACCCTGCCGAGGTTTGGAGAACTGGTAGCTCGGCCCTGCTGAGGTTCGGAGAATTTTATGACTCGGAGGGAGCGGTTCAGTTGCCATTGTAGGCCATAGCGTTAGGCCCACGTGGCGCTTAATAAAAGGGGGCGCCCGAGCGGAACGGGCGGCGTGTTGTCATGCATTTATTGGCGACGCTACTCTTTCCGAGGGGGCGAGCTGTTGGTCGATCGGCAGACTTCCACGTTTTCTGAAAAAGGAGGTGGTATTGAGCGGCTCGGGGAAGCGCCGAATGTATTTAATGCAGGGGGCGACAGATTGGAAAGTGTTCGCCTGGGGAACCCCCGAACGATCTGTTCGCGCTTATCGATCTTACTCGGGATATGGCGTGACTCTTCGGATTCCTCATGCATTAAATGGTGACACGCGGCAAACTCTCATAGATCGGCATTCGCGGCGTGGCCGATCGGGATACCTTCCTGGCGGGTATAAATATGACCGAGGGGGATTGACTTCGGCCATCCCTCGGTCTGAGCTCCGAAGAATGGCTTCTCCAGCGCGATCGCCGAGTGATTCGTATTCCTCGGTCAGCGGCCCACCGTACTCGGAGGGGAGGAGTACCTTCGTTACCGTCGATGGGCTGACCCTCGCGTCGGTCTTTGCAATCAATGAGCAGCTCGCGAGGACCACCGAAGAACTCTTGGATGTCTCGGTTCGGGAGGCGAAAACCCTACGTCGGATAATGGACCGGCAAGAGGAGGAGATTGTGTCCCTCCGTCAGCAGGTGGCCGACCTGGCGGGGCGTCTGGAGGAGCTGTTGGCCTCTGGGGGCGACTGACTCCGGGGCCTTTGCCCGTTCCCGTTTTCACTTTTATTTTTCCGTGTCTTGTGCCTTGCAGTAGTTCTTTTTTTATTTAAATGGGAAATAGACTCGTTTTCAGGAATTTCTTTCTTCTTTGAGAATGATTACCTCAATACGCTCGACGGACCTGGGTGTCGGTTTGGTCCCATCGCCCTGCGTATTAATCATAGATATTTCGAATGGCGAGTTACAGGGGGGATCGCCCAGAGGTTTTCTTACTGCTAGGGAGAATTTCCTGGCCCAGCCTGGGGCCCTTGACCGGTCACGTGAGGCTTTATAGCCTCTTGGGGGAGTTCTGCCATGGTGGCATTTTTTCGCATGCCGATGGTTTTTGTTCAGCGCCCGTTTTCGAACCGGGCGAAGTCCCTTGGGGGACAGTCTGGGGGGCCGTTCGGCTTTGGTCGAGGCTTGTAGGTTTAGACCTTTCGCTGGGGTCTCAGCCCGAATGGTTCTTACCTTGCCTTGCCATGGATCGGGGGATTTATCGCTCGGCCCAGCCGAGGTTCGGAGATTTGTTGCTCGGCCCAGCCGAGGTTCGGAGACTTTGTTTTACTTGGCCCTGCCAAGGTTCGGAGATTTGTTGCTCAGCCCAGCCGAGGTTCGGAGACTTTGTTTTACTTGGCCCTGCCAAGGTTCGGAGACTTTGTTTTACTTGGCCCTGCCAAGGTTCGGAGAATTGTTGCTCGGCCCAGCCGAGGTTCGGAGACTTTGTTTTACTTGGCCCTGCCAAGGTTCGGAGACTTTGTTTTACTTGGCCCTGCCAAGGTTCGGAGATTTGTTGCTCGGCCCAGCCGAGGTTCGGAGACTTTGTTTTACTTGGCCCTGCCAAGGTTCGGAGACTTTGTTTTTCTTGGCCCTGCCAAGGTTCGGAGACTTTGTTTTACTTGGCCCTGCCAAGGTTCGAAGATTTGTTGCTCGGCCCAGCCGAGGTTCGGAGACTTTGTTTTACTTGGCCCTGCCAAGGTTCGGAGACTTTGTTTTACTTGGCCCTGCCAAGGTTCGGAGACTTGTTGCTCGGCCCAGCCGAGGTTCGGAGACTTTGTTTTACTTGGCCCTGCCAAGGTTCGGAGACTTTGTTTTACTTGGCCCTGCCAAGGTTCGGAGACTTTGTTTTACTTGGCCCTGCCAAGGTTCGGAGATTTGTTGCTCGGCCCAGCCGAGGTTCGGAGACTTTGTTTTACTTGGCCCTGCCAAGGTTCGGAGACTTTGTTTTACTTGGCCCTGCCAAGGTTCGGAGATTTGTTGCTCGGCCCAGCCGAGGTTCGGAGACTTTGTTTTACTTGGCCCTGCCAAGGTTCGGAGACTTTGTTTTACTTGGCCCTGCCAAGGTTCGGAGATTTGTTGCTCGGCCCAGCCGAGGTTCGGAGACTTTGTTTTACTTGGCCCTGCCAAGGTTCGGAGACTTTGTTTTACTTGGCCCTGCCAAGGTTCGGAGATTTCCTGTCCAGGCAGTTAACTCGGTTGTACCGAGGATTGGTAAGCAGCATTTATTTCCTTTTATGATTTACGGCAATATGGTGCATAATCGATTCATACAGTAAGCTGCGGGAAAATAGATAACTGGCGAGGCATGAGGGACGTACCCTATTGATAGTATCTGCGGAGGTTGTCCGAGTTTCACGTTCGGGGGATGGATTTCCCATCAAGATCCTGCAGCTTGTAGGCTCCCGGCCCGATGATCTCCGTGATTTGGTACGGGCCCTCCCAGTTCGGTGCCAGCTTTCCTTGCTCCAGTGGTTTGGATACAGAAGCTTTTCGGAGGACGAGGTCGCCGGGTAGGAAGGTTTTCCCCTTGACCCTGGAGGCATGGTACCGAGCCACCCTCTGTTGATAGGCGGCCGTCCTGATTCGGGCTTTCTCTCTGACTTCCTCTACCAAGTCGAGGTTGGTGCGGAGTTGCTCGTTGCTGGCTTCCTCTGAATAACTCTCCACTCGCAAAGATGGGAGGCCTATTTCCATAGGAATGATGGCCTCCGTACCAAAAGCCATTCGAAATGGAGTCTCGCCCGTCGGAATCCTCGGGGTGGTGCGATAGGCCCATAAGACATGGTGTAGCTCATCCGCCCACCTGCCTTGGGCTCTGGAGAGGCGAGCTTTGATTCCTTGGAGGAGAGTCCTGTTGGTCACTTCGGCCGCTCCGTTGGCTTGTGGGTGCCCGACCGAGGTAAGGTGGTGACGGATTCCGTGTTCCTCGCAGAATTGACGGAACTTGGAATTGTCGAACTGCTTACCGTTATCGATGATTATGGTGTGGGGGAGGCCGAACCGGCAGACGATGGACCTCCATACAAAGTCCCTGGCCCGTGCTTCGGTGATTTGCGCAACTGCTTCCGCTTCAACCCACTTGGTGAAGTAGTCGATGGCGACAAATAAGAATTTCCGTTGCCCCGTCGCAAGCGGGAATGGGCCGAGGATGTCCATCCCCCACTTGGCAAAGGGCCAGGCGGAGGATATGGAGACTAGCTCGACGGAAGGGAGCCTCTGGATGCTTGAATATCTCTGGCAAGCGTCACAGGCTCGGACTAGGTCGTCCGCGTCCTTCTGCATGGTCGGCCAGTAATAGACTTGCCATAGCACCTTGTGGCATAGGGACCGGCTCCCCAGATGGTTGCCGCAAATCCCTTCATGTACCTCCCATAGAGCATAGTTCGCCTCGGATGGGCGGAGGCATCTGAGTAGCGGCATAGAAAAAGACCGCTTGTAAAGTTGGCCGTCAATTAGTACATAGTGGGTCGCCTGCAGCTTCAATTTCCTGGCTTCTCTTCGGTCGGATGGGAGCGACCCTTCTTTGAGATAGTTGAAGATAGGGTCGAACCAGGATGGCTCGGCCACGATTTGTATCACCCGATCGGCTTCCAAGATACTCGGCTTTTCCAGAGTCTCCAGATGGAATTTTTGTTCGGCATCCATTGTCTCCGCGGTTGCCAATCGGGAGAGCAGGTCGGCACGGGCGTTTTCCGATCTAGGAATCTGAACAATTTCAAACTCGGCAAAATGGGGAAGTAGGCCGCGCACCTCTTGGAGATATCGGATCATGTTGGGTTCTCGGGCTTCAAATTCTCCCCGCACATGGCCGGCCACCAGCTGAGAGTCGGTGAAGGCGTTAAGCTTTTCCACCTTCAGGTTGCGGGCGATCCGGAGACCAGCTAACAGGGCCTCGTACTCGGCTTCGTTGTTGGAAGCCGGAAAAGAGAATCGGACGCCGTATTCGAAGATTATTCCCTCTGGGCTGGTGAGAACTAGACCTGCACCGGAGCGATGGGCGTTGGACGACCCATCAACGTGAAGGAGCCACCATGCCTCAGGCTTTGGTCCTTTGGGATTTTCCGGGGTAGAGCCGTCTTCTGGGATGGTACACTCGAGGAGGAAATCGGCCAGCACTTGGGCTTTGATGGCCGGGCGAGGTTGAAAATGTATGTCGTGCTCGCTTAGTTCGACGGCCCATTTGGTCATCCTCCCTGATGTTTCTGGACGGTGGACCACCGCCTTGATGGGTTGATCGGTGAGGACTGTCACTGAATGTGCTTGAAAATAAGGCCGTAGCTTCCGGACCGAGGTGATCAAAGCCAGCACTATCTTCTTGATCCTGGTGTACCTCGTCTCCGCATCGCGGAGCAGCCTACTCACATAGTAGATCGGCCTCTGGACTTTGCTTTCTTCTTTGACTAGCACTGAGCAAACTGCGCCCTCCGAGACGGCCAGGTACAGAAATAAAGTCTCTCCCGGGATCGGACTACTGAGAAGTGGAGGCGAGCCGAGGTACTTCTTGAGATCTTGAAATGATTTCTGGCACTCAGGAGTCCACTGGAAATTTTTGGCCGATCGGAGAGTTTTGAAGAAGGGGAGGCATCTCTCGGCTGACCGAGCCACGAAGCGGTTAAGGGCCGCTATCCTCCCGGTTAAGCGCTAGACCTCCTTAATAGACGCTGGGGGCGCCATTCGTTGGAGAGCTTGGATCTTCTGAGGGTTAGCCTCAATACCCCGCTGGGAGACCATGAAGCCGAGGAACTTCCCAAAATTGACGCCGAAAGCACACTTGGTCGGGTTGAGCTTCATCCCATATTTGCATAGTGTGGCAAAGCTCTCCGCGAGGTCCTCAACATGCCGCAGCGCTTCCTTGCTTTTGACCAGCATATCATCTACGTACACCTCCATGTTCCGGCCGATTTGCTCCTTGAACACCTTGTTGACCAGCCGTTGGTAGGTCGCTCCTGCATTTTTAAGACCGAAAGGCATGACTCGGTAACAGTAGGTACCTCGGTCGGTTATGAAGGCGGTCTTTTCTTCATCTTGGGGGCCATCCGGATCTGGTTGTAGCCTGAATAGGCATCCATGAATGACAGCATTTGGTGGCCTGAGGTGGCATCCACAAGCTGGTCGATCCGAGGGAGGGGGAAGCTGTCCTTCGGGCATGCCTTGTTGAGGTCGGTGAAGTCGATGCAGATCCTCCATTTGCCGTTCGACTTTTTCACCATGACGACATTTGACAACCAACTTGGATAATTTACCTCCCGGATAAAATTGGCTTTGATGAGTTTGTCGACCTCCTCTTTGATGGCTTTTTGCCGTTCTGGGGCGAAGCTTCTCTTCCTCTGCTTAACAGGCCTGTGATTCTCGTCCACATTGAGGCGATGGACGAGGACCTCGGGGTCAATCCCTGGCATGTCGGAGGCGGCCCAGGCGAAGACGTCCGCATTGCTTTGGAGGAATCTGATCAGCTCATGACGAGGCTCTCCTTCGAGTAGCGACCCGATCCTTATGGTTCGGTCGGGCCGAGCTTCGTCTAGCGGTACTTCTTCTATCTCTTCCGCCGGTTCTCCTCGCTGTTCGGCGAAGTCCTCACGAGCGTCTAGCCCGTCGACTTCGGGTATTCTGGACTGAAGGCTCGTGACGAAACACTGCCGAGCCATGGCTTGATTTCCCCGAACCACGCCAACTCCTTGCTCGGTAGGGAACTTCATGGATAGATGCGGGATGGAGACTACCGCCTTGAGGGACATTAGACCCGGCCTGCCGAATATGGCGTTATATGGGGACCTGAGGTCGGTTACCAAGAAATCCGTCTGAACAATGGCTACAAGGGGCCAGGTTCCCGCACGGACCGTCAGGGTGACGATTCCTTCTGGGACGATGACGTCGCCAGTGAATCCCATCAGGGTGGAATCCATGGCTCGAAGATTTTCCATGAGCAATTTCATCCTGGCAAACACACCGAGGTACAAAACGTTTACCGAACTTCCACTATCGACGAGGATCCGGCTTACATCATAGTTGTTCAAGTTAAGGGATACAACAAGTGCGTCATCGTGGGGGAGCTGTATCCCAAGAAGATCATCATCAGAAAAGAAAAGTTCGCCTATGCGCGCCTTCTTCGGCACTGGTGCATCACCGTCGCCCCTGGAGCTCGATCCGCCGGCCTCCTCAATCATGTTGATACGGCCAACCACAGGCGGATTTGGTGGAGGAGGGAGTTGTGGGAGCTCGGGCTGGCGGTCACCTCCTTGTTGCTGCGGCTCGGGTGCTCTTCTGAACTGGTCCAACCGTCCCCGCCGAATCAGTCTCTCGATCTCGTTCTTCAGCTGCCAGCATTCTTCGGTGTCATGACCATGCTCCCTGTGGTATCGGTAGTACTTGGCGGGATCCTTTCGGGTCGGGTTCCCTCGGAGAGGTACTGGCCGGGGGAGTTGGCGCTCAATCTCCATGAGGATCTGTGCTCGGGGCACAGTCAGCGGAGTATAGCGATCGAATCGCCTGGGAGGACTCCGGGAGCGATTTCTTGGCGGCAGTGGAGGGACTCTCGGACGGCGGGGCGGACTTGGCCGACGGACAGGGCGGTGTCTGTTGGGAGCTTTGGGCTCCTGCTTCTTTCTTGCTTGCTCCGCGCGGGCCACTCTCCGTGACTCCTCGACCCTGGTGTACTTGTCCGCAAGGGCCATCATATCAGACAAACATGGGGGGTAGCTGACCTCCATCGCCAGATAGAAGTCGCTCTCCTTTGAAACCCCCCCGCTAGGACGGATATAGCCACCTCATGATTAAGGTGGTCCACCTCCAACATGGCCTTGTTGAAACGGCCAAGATAATTTCTCAAGGACTCCCCCTCCCTCTGCTTGACTTTGGAGAGGGAGTCGGATCTCCGTCGGTGGCGGCGGCTGCTGACGAACTGGCCAATAAAAAGGTGGCTCAGCTCGTCGAATGAATCAATGGAACCCGGTTTCAAGGCGTTGAACCAGGTTCGGGCGGATCCTCTGAGGGTGGATGGGAAGGCTCGGCAGAGGATCGCATTGGATGCTCCGTGGAACATCATTATTGATCGGAAACTGCTGAGATGGTCGTCCGGATTAGTGGAGCCGTGATAAGGCTCGACGGTTGGCAGCTTAACGTGGGAGGGAATCACTTCCTCCATGATTCCCTTAGAGAAAGGGACGCCCTGCTCTGCTTTGGGCTGGGGCAGATGGGCCTGCTTGGCGGCGTCCAGCTCCTGTCGCATCTCTTGGATCTGGCAGCGGATCTCCTCTTCACCGGCTAGAGGAGGAGCTGGGCGCGAGGACCGCAAGGACGGCGTCGAATCATGGTGAGACATCGCCGGAGAGAGGGAGCGGGCTCGCCGAGATCTGAGAGGATCTCTATCGTAACCGGTTCGAGGGACCGGTTTGTCCCCCTTGGGACGATGCGGGGGATCCGCTGATTCATGCGGATCAGAGGAGGAGGTTGCCGGCGAAGAAGAGGTCGCCGCTTCGTTCTGGGGATGCGAAGCGGGAGGAGCCGTAAGGCGCTCCTGCACCAGGTGGGTAAGAGCCTGGACTTGCTGGACCAGCGTAGCAAACTGGTCCTGGGTTACCGGAATGGCAGGCGGCGACGGTGTCTCGACAGGTGGGGGTTGTGGCGCTGTGGCGCCAGTCGGATCAGGCCTCTGGGAGGCAACCTGATCTTGGGCATCAGAGGTTGCTCTCTTTCGGTTGGCCATCAGAGTGGTTCTTCTCCGGATTAAGATCCTTGTCTCCTTTCTTCAAGTTTTAACGGGACTTGAGGCCCCTTCCTCTAGCGCCAATCTGTTGCCGCCGAAATCCGTCCTCCGACTCGGGCGCGGTCGATCTTCGGGAAGAGGGGGTGCGGCGGACCTGCAAAAGAAGTCCACACGCGGAGGGACGCTGGGGGTGGTCCTCCGCGGAAGACCCTCCGATGCTCAAGTCAGTGGGAAAGGGATCGGCGATCAACCAGATAATGAAGAGGTGGATCTCTCCGGGAGACCTCTCCGAGGGCAGCCAATCGGAGGCTCCAAAGGGCCGGAGAGTGAGAGTGGAGGTGTGCGTACAGAATTGCGTGCGTACCTGAGGGAATCTGTTAATCTGATACTTATAGACTGTCACCTGGGGACTTGAGCATCTTCTGGAAGGTTCTGAGGTTGTTACGATACGGGGGTAGACAGAATCAGGCCGTTGTGGGGCCGTTAGAATCCACGCCTTGTCTGTTAAGGGATCGACGGCTGGGAGAGCTCTTCGATGTCTTGGGATCTGGGTGAGTAGACCTGGGGCGGTTACAATAGGTCTTAGGCCACGTCTCGATATGATTCCTTGCCTAAGGAGCTGCTCGGGTAAGCTTAAGCTCTCCCGCATCAGGTTCCGCGGAGGCAGACGTCAGGGCGTGGATCGCTGGGTAGAAGCGAGCTACGGAAGCCCGGAGGAGGCCGAGCTAGGAAAGCTCGAAAGGGGCCGAGCTATGGAAGCCCGGAGGAGGCCGAGCTACGGAAGCCCGGAGGAGGCTGAGCTACGGAAGCCCGGAGGAGGTCGAGCTAGGGAAGCTCGAAAGGGGCCGAGCTACGGAAGCCCGGAGGAGGCCGAGCTACGGGAGCCCGGAGGAGGTCGAGCTAGGGAAGCTCGAAAGGGGCCGAGCTACGGAAGCCCGGAGGAGGCCGAGCTACGGAAGCCCAGAGGAGGTCGAGCTAGGGAAGCTCGAAAGGGGCCGAGCTACGGAAGCCCGGAGGAGGCCGAGCTACGGAAGCCCGGAGGAGGCCGAGCTAGGGAAGCTCGAAAGGGGCCGAGCTACGGAAGCCCGGAGGAGGCCGAGCTACGGAAGCCCGGAGGAGGTCGAGCTAGGGAAGCTCGAAAGGGGCCGAGCTACGGAAGCCCGGAGGAGGCCGAGCTACGGGAGCCCGGAGGAGGTCGAGCTAGGGAAGCTCGAAAGGGGCCGAGCTACGGAAGCCCGGAGGAGGCCGAGCTACGGAAGCCCGGAGGAGGTCGAGCTAGGGAAGCTCGAAAGGGGCCGAGCTACGGAAGCCCGGAGGAGGCCGAGCTACGGAAGCCCGGAGGGGGCCGAGCTACGGAAGCCCGGAGGAGGCCGAGCTACGGAAGCCCGGAGGAGGCCGAGCTACGGAAGCCCGGGAGAGGCCGAGCTAGGGAAGCCCGGAGGAGGCCGAGCTACGGAAGCCCGGAGGAGGTCGAGCTAGGGAAGCTCGAAAGGGGCCGAGCTACGGAAGCCCGGAGGAGGCCGAGCTACGGAAGCCCGGAGGAGGCCGAGCTACGGAAGCCCGGAGGGGGCCGAGCTACGAAAGCCCGGAGGAGGCCGAGCTACGGAAGCCCGGGAGAGGCCGAGCTAGGGAAGCCCGGGAGGAGGTCAGCCTTAGCCGCCTCGCACGGATATCAATGCAATGACGATTTTACCCCCCAACAACCCCAACGCTAAAACAGCAGAGTTCTGGTGGCTTCTCGGATTCATGAAGGAGGGAAGGCGGCACGGCTGAAGGGGTCCAGAAACAAGGGTGCAACTTAAATCACCCAATGTCATGGGTATGCCAAGGAGGAAGAGGAGGAAGAGCAGACTAGATGAAGAAGATGAGGCCATTGTTGTAAGGTGGAGATAAGGAAATGGTTGTCAGCAATGTTGAGTTGATTGAGCTTAGGAGGGATGGTAGTGTTTAAATAGGAGAGGAGTGTTGCGCAGCTTCCTCCGAGATCAGACGCAATGTGGAGATAAGGAAATGGTTGTCTGCAATGTTGAGTTGATTGAGCTTAGGAGGAATGGTAGTGTTTAAATAGGAGAGGAGTGTTGCGTAGCTTCCGCTGAGATCAGACGCGTGAGAAAAGATAGAGGAAAAGAAGAATAGATGGATATAGAAGAAAAAGAGAATGCCTTTATTTTTTCTGAGGTTTTTCAACTCCTGGTTACATTCAGATAGAGCCTTAAATAACCATCCATCTTGAATGATAAAGCTTATCTGCATTATAGCCTATAACTAACTCCCTAACAAACTCCATAGAATATGGAAGTCTATCCAAAAACCTAAGCCCAATCCTCCTGGACCCAGATCCATAACCTACGATTATGTTATTAAACATTCTCTCAAAAAACTCTCTTCTAAGCCATGCAAGAAAGCACTCAAACCCGAGCCCATATACATCAATTACTCACATGCTCTCTATTCTTGAGTCACAAGCCGACCCAAATGACTTAGGAACATGAGATCTTATGTAACCTAAGCTCTCAAACCTGTGTGACTCTCTTGAACTTTGGATGTGCCACACCTGAGCTTACAATCTCCATCTTGGTGCATCAAAGTTACAGTAAGCTCCACTTGGTCCATCAATCCCATCAGTACTCCACATCTAAAGAAGCTATCTCAAGGTAGTACCTTAGTGAGTGCATCCACTGCGTTATCTTTGTAAGCACTTTCACAAGCTTTAACTCACCATCCTCCATAAGTTCCCTGATCCTGTGGTATCTGATGTCAATATGTTTGGTCCTAGCATGATAGACTGGATTCTGGACCAAACATAAAGCACTCTGGCTATCAGAAAATACCCTGTGCTATCCCCATCTCCTGTGCAAACCTTTCAGCCACATAGCCTCCTTTGCAGCTTCTGAAATACCAATATACTCTGACTATGTAGTAGACAAAGCCGTCACTAGCTGCAGACTTGACCTCCATGATATTGGACCACCATTCAACATAAAGACATACTCCATCCTCCATGCTACTATACCAACAATGACTGTGCCAATAAGATATTTGAAGATCCCTTTCAGAGCTCTCCAATGTGCTTTACTCGGACTAGCCATGAATTTGCTAACTTGGCTAACAACATATGCAAGGTCAGGCCTACAACACACCATAGCATACATGAGGCTGCCAACTCTTGAAGCATAAGGTACTCTGAACATCTTCTCGGCCTCTATCTCAGAACTCGGTGACATAGTCCTGGAGTGCTTAATGTGACCAGCCAATGGTAATACGGCTGGCTTTGCACTATCCATACTGTACCTCTCCAAGATCCTCCTGATATAAGTCTCCTGAGATAAATGAAGCAACCTCCTGTATCTATTTCTGAAAATTTTCATCCCCAAAATCCATGTAGCAGGACCTAAATCCTTCATTTCAAACTCAGCTGACAATGTTGCCTTTAGATCTTCCACAACAGCTTTACTCTTGCATGCAATTAACATATCATCCACATACAAAAGCAAGTATAATCTAGAATTATCTTCTAAAATCTGGAAATAAACACATGGATCATACTCATATCCAGACATGCCGATGTTCCTTACAAAAGTATCAAACCGTAGATACCATTGACGCGGTGACTGCTTCAAACCATATAAGGATATTTGCAAACGATAAACTTTTCTTTCTGACCCCAGTTCTATAAACCCCTCTGGTTGCTCCATATAAATCTCCTCCTCCAAATCCCCATGAAGGAAGGCCGTCCTGACATCCATTTGCTCTAGTTTCAAATTCTGCATTGCTACAATGCTCAGCAACATCCTGATAGATGTGTGTCGTACCACTGGAGAGAATACCTCACTGTAGTCAATGCCTTCTTTTTGAGAAAATCTTTCTATGTGGCTCCTTCTTTGCACTGAAATACCCATTTACAACCAATGTGCTTCTTTCCACTTGACAGTGCCACCAACCACCAAGTCTGATTCTTCTGCAGGGACTACATCTCTTCCGCCATTGCTTGGATCCACATATCTCTATCCTGGCTTGTTATTGCCTCCTGGTAGGTAACTGGTCCTCCACTGGCAGCCACCAATGCATATGACATGGTCTCACCAAACCTATATCGCTCCGGTTGCCGAATGACCCTCTTTGGCTTATGTAGTGCAATGCCGATGCCTATCCCAGGATGTGACTCCTCCCTCTGCTCATCTCTGGCGTGAGCATGCATCTGGCTGGTCCCCGCATGTGAAGACATATCTGGAGTATGCTCCACCTGAATCTAATGTCCTTTCGGCGATCCTACAAAAAGTAAAATATCATAAGAGGTTAATTGCTCAACTGCGCCCTGCTGAGCCTCCTGCTGCCCACCCGTGTTCGACTAGGCCTTCGGTTGAACCTCTACCACCTCCTGCTTCTTGAGGACTGAGCTCTCATCAAAAATCATATCCCTGCTGATCGTGGCCATCTGCTCTAAGGGATCCCATAGCTTGTATCCCTTGACTCCTCGCGGATATCCAATAAACACCATTTTTCAGGCTTTGGCGTCCAACTTGGTCCGCTGACTGGCATCCACATGTACAAATGTTGTACATCCAAAAACTTTGTTATGGCTAAGCTCCACCTGTCTACCAGACCACACATCCTCTGGTAACCTCCCATCAAGCTTGACATGAGGAGACTTGTTCACCAAGTAGGCTGCTGTGTCATCTGTGTCCACCCAAAACATTTTAGGTAATCCTACTTGCAATCTCATGCACTAGCTTTCTTCATGAGCAGGCTAAGCTCCCCTAATGTTACATTCCCCACATCGAGCGTCTTTACTAATCGTATATAAATGATTAACTCAATTTTATCATAACTCATTTATTCTTAACTCAAATCTATTAGCTTTGTGTTATTGGCGCCAAGCATTAATATTTGCCAGGAGGTGAGCCCATGTTATTTGGTGGTGGATTTTAGGATCCCATAACTGCTATCCAATAATTTAGATAGTGTTTGATTTTTAAAATTCTATTTCTAGATAAGTATACATGATAGAATTTATTTAGGAGATAACTAAGGGAATAACAATCTTTTTTAATAACAATTTTATCCTCAAGGGATAACTCCAACTATTACTGGGTTTCTTAGGAATAGATTCCTTTGTAGACTTATCCCTTGTAGTTATAGCTTTTGGGAATAAGGAAGGATATCCTCTGGATATCCTCCCTTATCCCCTATTTCAAACATAGCCTTAGAGGAGAGCAAATATATACTGATCTACCGCATAGATCCAAGGAATGGGCATCACATCTATGTATAAGAGGTTTTTATCATCAGTAGAAACTCTCCGTAAATAGGTCATTTTGGTTCATAATTTAGAAAACTATTTTTAAAAATATTAATTATATCCAAAAATTTAAGTTGTATTTTATTAATTTTTAGTATTTAAAAATATGTTTGGTTAGTATTTTGGAAGAGAATGATAGCAGTGAATCGCGTAGAGAAAGATCATAGGATTGTATCTGATACAGCTGATCGTCTCCTCTGGGCGGCGTCATAACATCATGCGCTATTTCCGGAATCAATGATATGATAGCTCCTTTTTGGGATGTTGGAATTCCTGTCTCCGCCCTTGGCTACGGCCTGCAGCGTCGGTCCCAGCCTCCAGCCTCGGCCCTTGGCTCCAGCCTTTGGCTCCGACCTTCAGCGTTGGCTCCAGCCTCTGGCTCCGACCTTGGCTCCGACCTCCAGCGTCGGCCCAGCCTCTGGCTCCGGCCTCCGGCTCCGGCCTTTGGCTACGGCCTCCAGCTTTGACTATGGCCTCCAGCGTTGGCTCCGGCCTCCGGCTCCGGCCTTTGGCTACGGTCTCCAGCTTTGGCTTCGGCCTCCAGCGTCGGCTCCAGCCTCTGGTTCCGGCCTTTGGCTCCGGCCTCAAGCGTTGGCTCCAGCCTCTGGCTCCGGCCTTTGGCTTCGGCCTCCAGCGTCGGCTCCAGCCTCCGGCTCCGGCCTCCAGCATCGGCTTCAACCTCTAGCTCCGGCCTTTGGCTCCAGCCTCCAGCGTCGGCTCCGGCCTACGGCTCTGGTCTCTAGCTCCGACTCTAACTAACTTGGTGCCTTGTTTTCCAAAGTACACCGAAACCCACTTTAGGTAACAGACCCCGATATTTGAGACATCCGTTACCGTGTATTTCGCTCGCTAAAATCACGGGCATGTACTAGTGCGCCCCGCGGTTACTGGCATACACGGCACCCATTCAGCAACGGCTCACCCACTTACCGTTCGGGGGACCTCATCCCAGCGATGGAGATTCGACAGTTCTAAAAAGGAGAGGTAAACGTGACCCCCCAGAGAGGTATAAGAGGAGGACCCTAGCTCAAGGCAGGGGGACTGGCTTCTCTTTTCAAGATTTACTCATAAACATTCCTGTTCTACAACCCGCTGACTTGGGCATCGGAGGGTCCCCGCCGGAACCACCGGTCTGGGACTTTTTGCAGGCTCTCGAAGGAAGACGACAGATGGTGACCCCTCTATATTCTCAAAGGCCTGTGAAGATCTCAGTTCACCCGACGTCCATCGCAAGTGATTTGGCAGCAACAGATTGGCGCGCCAGGAAGGGGGCACACACACACGTGGAGGGCAAAAGTTCTTCCTGTGACCCCATTGATTCTGCAAGGAAGACGATGGTGACAATGCGAGCCCAGGAAGCTTCCACCAGCCAGGCCGCGGAACGCCTTCTACGGGCTGAGCAATCGAAGGCCAACCTCCATGTTTTGCCCCCTGCACAGATGAGCCAACCTGACCGGCTTGAGGTTCTGGCTCATCAAGTATAGGACCTGATGACGGTGGTGCGGGGATTGCAGGAACACTGCTTTGCCGCTGCACCTCAGCCCCCTCCGCTTCGTGAAAGGGGGCATGGAACAATTCAATCTCATCAAGGCAGGACTCCACTTGAGACCTCTCATCACTCACCTCCCGAACCTCGTCGCCGGGAGACTTCAAAGCGACGGCGATCTCTCTCCCATCATTCTGATTGTTCCCACCGACGGTCGGGTGAGAAGGAGCCAAGACGGGTGCACTCCTTGCATCGAAGGTCTTCACCGACTTCATCCTCTGACTTCTCTAAAGACAACACCAATAGGAAGACCACCCGTCGGGTTGAACAACGGCTCGATGAGTATCATCAGTGGTTGGAGGAGCTTAGTTGCCGGATCACCAACCCTTACGGAATGGACTACGATCACCGTCCCCCACTCTCCCGATGCATCATGGAGGAACCGGTCCCGCCCCATTTCTACCTCTCCCAGTTGGACCCATATGATGGCACGATGGACCCTTTGGACCCACCTAGAGAGCTACAAGGTTCTCATGCAGGTCTAGAGAGCGACGAACTCCCTCCTATGCGTCGCCTTTCCTGCCACCCTTCGTAAGGCGGCACGAGCATGGTATTCTCGCCTGCCACCGTGCTGCATCAATTCCTTCCGGCAGCTCGAGCGATCATTCCTGGCCCACTTTGACGCGTGCCGAAAGATCCCACGAGTGGCCGATAGCATATTCGTTGTTCAGCAAAGGAGTAGTGAGACCCTGAAGGACTTCGTTGCTCGGTTCAAGGAGGCGGTGCTGGAGGTGTATAATTTGGATGATTCTGTAGCCACTTTAGTATTAAAGTGAGGACTTCACCCTTCTAGGTTCGCCTATTCCCTGGATAAGAAGCCTCCAAGCTCTTACGCTGAGCTTCTAAGCCGGGCGCAGAAGTACATTCGCGCCGACGAAGCAGACTGTTCCAGGAGGGAAGCTGATAAGAGCTCCAGCAAAAAACCGACATCCATGGAGCCTATCGGAGCATGGTCCCGAAAGCCTGAGCTTCCCCATCGCTCAGACCACCGGCCCCGGACGCTCATTCCCAAGGAGCAGTTCACCCCCCTCTTGGCCCCGATATCTCACATTCTACTAGAAATAGAGGAGGAGCCCTATTTTCGATGTCCACCTCCCATGAAGTCAGGGGCCCCCCGTAGCAAGGAGCTTTACTACCGGTACCACCGGGACTATGGTTATGATACTGAGGACTGCTGCCACTTGAAGAAGGCCATTGAAGAGCTTGTCCAGCAAGGTCACTTGGGCAAGTTCGTTCGAAGGGGAAACCTTCCCGCTCTGAGTTCATCGGCACCTTCGGCACCTCCGATAGATGTCGACAATGCCCCTACAGAAAAAACCATAGCTATGATTTTCTGGGGAGCAGGTGGCAGCTCGAAAAGACAGCGAGAGGGGGTAGACTCTGTAATTCCTTTCTTTGGAAAGGATTTAGAAGGGGTAGTTAATAAGCATGACGACAGCGTCGTCGTGTCCATGACCATAGCCAAACACCCTGTAAAAAGAATTTTAGTTGATAGTGGAAGTTTGGTGGATGTTTTGAACTATGAGGCCTTTGTTCGAATGAACCTGTCAAATTCTTCCCTTCGACCCATCACCATGCCTTTAATGGGTTTTACTGGGGACTCAGTGAGTGTTGAAGGAGAGATCGCCCTCCCTATCATGGCAGGGACTCCTCCGTGTCAAAGTATGGTCGTCATAAATTTTCTGGTGGTCCGGGTTTTGTTGGCTTACAACGCTATCTTGGGGAGGTCGGGCTTGAATTTGCTGGATGCCGTCATCTCCACCAAGAGATTGTTGGTAAGGTTCCCCATCGATGAAGGAGTCGGAGAAATGAAGGGAGAGCAAAGCCCGCCACCGCTTTGTTGCCACTTATCTCCCAATCCACTGGAGGCCGCGTCAGCAAAAACCTTTGAGCCGCTTGACCCCCAAGAGTTGGGAAGGAGGGAAGAGCCAGCCGAGCACCTCCTGACCCTCCCCTTGGGGGAGGACCCGATAAGGACCGTCCAGATTGGAGCGCTGCTTCCAGGAGAGGCGCGCGATCGACTCCTCACCTTTCTGCATGCCAACGCTGACATCTTTGCATGGTCGTCATCAGATATGCCAGGCATCCCTGAGGAGGTGATCACCCATCGACTCAACCTCATGCCAGAGTGCCGGCCAGTCTGACAAAAAAAAAGGAGCTTTGCTCCGGACCGACAGAGAGCTATCGATGAGGAAGTCCGTAAACTGGTAGCCGTGGGCCACATTCGGGAGGTTCATTACCCCGAATGGTTAGCCAATGTGGTGATGGTCCGTAAGACTAATGGAAGCTGAAGGATGTGCATAGACTTCACCGACCTCAACAAAGCATGCCCCAAGGACAGTTTCCCTTTGCCTCGGATTGATCAACTGGTGGATGCCACATCCGGCCATGAGACCCTTAGTTTCATGGATGCCTTCTTCGAGTACAACCAAATCAGGATGAACCCGGTGGATGAAGAAGCTACCTCCTTCATAACTGAGAAGGGATTGTACTGCTACAAGGTAATGCCATTCGGGCTAAAAAACGCTGGGGCCACTTACCAAAGGCTAATGAACAAAGTCTTCAAAGACCAGATAGGATGCAACATGAAGGTGTATGTGGATGACATGCTGACAAAAAGTATCCACGCCACCAGCCATATCGCCGACCTAACGGAGACCTTCGATAACCTTTGTCGATACCAGATGAGGTTGAACCCACGCAAATGTGCCTTTGGGGTAACAGCCGGAAAGTTCTTGGGTTTCATGGTAACCCGGCAAGGAATCAAAGCAAATCCTGATAAAGTTCAAGCCATTTTGGACATGAGGTTTCCCACCTACAAGAAGGAAGTACAGCGCCTGACGAGGAGGGTAGCAGTCTTGAGCCATTTTCTGTCCAAGTCCGCTGAGAGGTGCCTGCCTTTCTTCAAGGCGCTCCGCATGGCCAATGGATTTGAATGGACTAAAGAGTGTCAGAAGGCTTTCAAGGGGTTGAAGGAATTCCTATCCACCCCGGCGAGGAATCGAAGCAAATCCTGTTAGTTCTGTGCTGGTCTGCATGGACACCAACGGCGCGCAAAAGCTGGTGTACTACACAAGCAAGGTGCTCCATGATGCGGAGACCAGGTACTCAAAGATTGAGAAGATTATCTTCGCGTTGATCGTGTCTACCCAGCGCCTTCGACCATATTTTAAGCCCATCCGATCGTAGTGGTCACGGACCAGCCTCTAAAGACGATCCTCGCTCGTCCGGACACTTCGGGCCGATTGGCGAAGTGGGCGCTCAAGCTGGGGGAATTTGATATATCTTTCCGCCCTCGGTCAGCCATGAAATCCCAGGTCCTGGAAAATTTTTTGGTCGAATGTACCTGGGGTGGGGAGCAACCCGAAGAGGCCTCTGCAAACCCTTCAATTCCCGGAACCGGGGATGATGAATGGATCCTTCATGTGGACGGGGCATCAAATTCTCAAGAGAGCGGAGCGGGCCTCATCCTGGCCAACTCGGACGGAGTTGTAACCAAGTGTGCACTCTGCTTCCTCTTTCTAGCCACCAATAATCAGGCAGAATATGAAGCCCTACTATCTGGGATAAACTAGCCCGAGAGCTCGGGGTGAAGCATCTTAGAGCGTTTACTGACTCCCAGTTGGTCGCTGGCCAAATCACAGGGGAGTATGAAGCAAGGGATCCCATCATGACCCGCTACTTGAGTATGGTGCAGTCGCAAGCTTCTCTCTTAACTTATTTAATGTTGGCTATATTCCTCGAGGAGAAAATGCTAGAGCAGACGCCTTGTCCCATCTTGCCACCTCAGCAGACGGGATGTTGGGAAGAGCTTATATAGAGCATCTAGAAACCCTGAGTATCGAAGTAATGAGAGAAGCCCTGCCAATCGAACATGAGCCTTCCTGGATGGATGCTTATATCCAGTACCTAACAACGGTACCCTCCCTGAAGACCCTGCCGAGGCCAAGCAACTTAAAAGACGGACCCCGAAGTTTTTTATAATGGAAGGAAAACTCTATCGAAGGTCGTTCTCATACCCAGTTCTCAGGTGCGTTGGCCCTACAGAAGCGGATTATATCCTACGGAAAATACATGAAGGCATATGTGGAAGTCATCTGGGGGGCAGAGCTCTGGTGTACAAAGCCTTGCGGCAGGGATATTACTGGCTGACAATGAAGGAGGATGCATCCAAGCTTGTCAAGAGGTGTGATAGTTGCCAGCGCCATGCTAATATCCAACACCAACCGACATCCTAGCTGACGCCCTTGACTGCACCTTGGCCCTTTGCCCAGTGGGGTATGGACATCCTGGGACCATTCCCTCCAGCCTCTGGACAATGCAAATTCTTGTTAGTAGCCGTCGACCATTTCACCAAGTGGATCGAAGTTAAGGCTCTCGCCAAGATCACCGAGGGAAAAGTAAGATCCTTCTTCTGAAAGTCTGTTGTGTGCCAATTTGGGCTGCCACACACCCTCATTACTGATAACAGCCAACAGTTTGACAATGCGGCCTTCCGGGAATTCTGCACTGGGCTGGGCATTCATCAACGATTTACCTCTGTGGGGCATCCCCAGACCAATGGTGCAGCCAAAGTGACCAATCGCATTATCGTCCAAGGACTCAGGGCCCGTCTAGATGGCTGTAAAGGACGTTGGGTGGAAAAGCTTCCCAGTGTATTGTGGGCCTACCACATGATGCCACAAGCCCCCACTGGGGAAATCCCTTTCAGCCTGATTTTTAGGACCGAGGCCGACATTCCGATGGAGGTAGGTGTCCCCAGTCCCCGGACAGAGTTATACCACGAAGAGAGCAACCCAAGTCAGCTGCGGGCTGATCTGGACCTAGTGGAAGAATTGCGAGACCAAGCGCGACTCCGCATGGCGGCTTTCCATCAGCGAGCGGCTAGATACTACAATGCTTGAGTACGGTCCAAGACATTCCGCCTTGGAGACCTCGTCCTGCGACGAGCTGAAATATCAAAGCCAATGGAAGGAGGCAAGCTAGCACCAAAATGGGAGGGACCATATCGTGTCACGGAAGTGCTTCATCATGGGGCATACAAAGTTGAGGGGCTAGACGGGAAACCTCTCCCCCGCACTTGGAACGCAGATAACCTACGACGGTACTATCAGTAATGTGCTAAGCTCCATCAATTCGAACTTGCTTGCTAAAGGTTTATCCAAAGTATTCTCATTGCTTCATTTTCGAGTGATCATACTTCACTTTGCTTCATTTTCGAGTGATCATACTTCACTAAAGCCCGGCTCCGCATCGGCACTTAAAGCCCGGCTCCGCATCAGCACTTAAAGCCCAGCTCCGCACCGGCACTTAAGCCCGACTCCGCGTCGGCACTTAAGGCCCGGCTCCGCGTTGGCACTTAAGGCCTGGCTCTGCGTCGGCACTTTAAGCCCGGCTCCGCGCCGGCACTTAAGCCCGCCTCCGCGTCGGCACTTAAGGCCCGGCTCTGCGTCGGTGCTTAAAGCCCGGCTCTGCGCCGGCACTAAAGCTTGACTCCGCCGCACTTAAGGCCCGGCTCTGCGTCGGCACTTAAAGCTCGGCTCCGCATCGGCACTTAAAGCCTGGCTTTGCGCTGGCACTTAAAGCCCGGCTCCGCATCGGCACTCAAAACCTAGCTCCGTGTCGGCACTTAAAACCCGGCTCCGTACCGGCACTTAAGCCTGACTCCGCGTCGGCACCTGAGCACGGCTCTACGTCAGCATCTAAGCCCGGCTCGGCACTTAAAGTTCGGCTTCGCGTCGGAACTCAATGCTCGGCTCCGCGTCGGTCGGCATCCTATTCAACCTCGTGTTGGCCTTTAACGACTTTGCATCGGCACAGACGTAGTCCTACACTACATATTGTTCTGACCTTCGTGTCTGCAACTGAGACTGATCCTGCATCAGTTCTCTAATCGATTTTCTAATGTCCCTCAAAAAGAAATCGTGTTACAATTTTTCGGCCATATGTTTTGGTTCGCACCAATTCACACACTAGTAGACCCAATTATGATCCAAGATACAAGCGTTACGGATCAAAAGATTATTAATAGCCAAAATTTACAAAATCGCCGATTTAAATCAGACTTGAAGCATTACAATCAAAGTGAAAGAGACTAAGGATCACTTGGAGCTAAGTTATCTTTGGGGACTTCATCTGGCTCCAGCCCCTCAATCCCCTCGAGACCATAGAGTTTTTGGATCTTTTCCTTGCAGTCCTGGAAGCCGCCCTCGTATGCAAACGCCGTCGATTCGGCAATTCTCTACTAAAGGCGCTAGACTTCCTGAAGTTCTCTACGGCCTTTGTGGCTCTCTTCTCCGCCTCGAAGGCTCTCTGCTCAGCTTCCGCAATCTTCTCCTCGGCCTTCGTAGCCTTTCTCTCGGCCTCAGCGGCCTTCTTCTCAACTTCGATCACCGCCATCTTCAAATCGGCGATCTTGGTATCGAACTGACGGGCGATCTCCTCTGCATTCTCGGCCTCTCTTCAGCCACCCTATTTCAATGGTGGCGGAGTGTAATTTGTTCTTCAACATATACACTTCCGACTCCGCCACCCCCAATTTCTCCTCTGCTATCCTTTGTTTTTCTTTGACCACCTGAGCATTATCTAGCTCATTGGCTGCCTGGCATTAGGCGATTTCCAACACCTCTTCTGCTTTCTCGGCTCTTAGCCGGAGGGCTTCGGCTTCGCCCTTACTGCTCGGGTGTCCTCCAAAGCCATTTCTGCCCTCTTTGCCCTAGCCCTGAGTGCTCGCATATCCTCTAGCGATTGATCGAGAGCAGCATCGCCCAGGGCCCAAATGTCCCTCATAGCAATCATCGAATTCAACGCCTGGATAAAGTGTCTAGATTAGACAAAGAAAACAGTCTTAAAAAAAAGATGATGAAACAGGTTGATAATAGAGCAAAGCTTACCCAAAGGTGTGCCACAGACGCCTCTCGAAGAAGGTAGCCCTCCCCTGGTGTCGGAGAAACTCCTGCACCTCGGACACGGATGCCTCGTTCAGTGCTCGCTCGGCCCAGCGACTGTAGTTCACCAAAATCGATTGGAAGGAAGGATCGATGCCCCTCCCTTTCACTGATGTGGGGGCCACGTGGGAGGTCTCCGCCTCCGACTCTGCCACCTCCGGCACCTTTGCTGGGGGAGGCGCCTCGGCTGTTGCCCCTTTGGGAGGTATGACAGCTGCTGGAGTCGGTCTTGTAGTTGAGTGGGTCGGCTCCGTTTCGATGGCTTCGGGTGGGGGCGATGTTGCTTTTGCAACTCGCTTCGAGAGGGATCGAGTAGAATAACCGAAGGGGGAGCCGGTACTGGTGAAGGCAAATCGTTCCCACCTGCCTTGCTCCGACCAACTTCATCGCTGGCCTCAGCCCTTATCGCGTCATTCTTTACGGGCTCATCGGCTTGGGCTCCCACCGCCTCGTGCCTGCGCAAGGGCTCCGTAGTCTCAGGCCCTCCGGCGTCGGCCTTTCCAGCGTCGGCCCTCCTGGGAATCTTGGCGATGGCCCTCCTCTCGGCGGGGGCCCCATTCCCCTTTGCCTTCCTCTTCCTGGTAGCAGCTTGCCTGATCTCATGAAGTGATGGCGTCATCCCTATATCAAAGAACAGGAAAGGAGTTAAAAAAAAAATGCAAGAAACAGAAGAAGAGGGGAAAGAGATGAGTAATCAAATGCTCACCACTGGATGGAATAAGGCCAGCGAGGCAGAGGTTTTCGTCAGTCAGAAGCTGATTACACCGAGGAATATCGGCAGTTAGAAGCTGCCCAAATGCCATTCGGTCCATCGGGAGAATGGAAGAATCCCTATTGGCGTCAGTATTTGGTGTTCCCCAGCTTCCGCTCACCCCCTCGACATTGGCAAAGAAGAACTTATCTTTCCACCTTTGATAGAGGTGGGAAGATACAACTTGAGGATCCTAGTGGGTCTAGGGGTGAAGGACCACCAACCCGCTTGCTTGCGGAGGGTATAGAAACTGGAATAAGGAGATGCTAGCCTCTATACCTTGCAGATGATAAAGAATCAGAAAGCCAACGATGGTTCGGATGGAATTAGGGACTAATTGGGAAGGTGTTAAAGAATATCTATCTAGAAGGTTAAGGATGAAAGGGTGAATGGGTAATCGAAGTCCTGCCTTAAAGAAGGCTCCGTACAAGGCAACCCTTCCGGGACGGGAAGAGGTTACCCTGTCATTAGGAGCAGGGTAGGACAAACGTAGGTTTGGTGGGAAGTTATATCTGGCTCCTAGGTTCACTATGTCTTGAGCGGACATAGTAGAGGCAGTCCACTTGGGGGACTCCTTGACAACGTTGGAGGGACCAGCGGCTACCGGACGGCGTCGGGGGGAGGTTCGTCCGACGGCCGGTCGACCTCCGGTTACGGGGTGTCCAGCCGACCGCCACCGTTCCGACGAAGTGGTCAGAAGACGGGAAGGTCCAATGACTCGGTAAGGAAGTAGAAGGTTGCGAAGGAATGGGGGAACGACCCCGGAATCGGAAATAGAATAGGAAGGCGAAGAAGCCATGGGAACTAACCTGGAAAGCTCGAACCGAGACTGAAGGAGCACGAGAAGGGGAATAGAAACAAGAGGTAGACGGACGCTTGTGGATTCAAGGTAGGCGGTTGTAACGTAAGAGAAGATGGGAACTGGAGGATAAGGACGATCTTTCCTTTTATAACCCCATTTCAAATCATTCCGCGGTTGTCAGATCTGGCCATGTGCCTGTTTTCCACTGGAAGCCGTTTCGGCAACCCATCGGCGCGAGAAACGCGAAAAACACCACCAATGAAAAAGGTGGCGGTGTCCTTACCGCAATGATGATGCTCATCTTTTTACAACTCCTCGCCCGAGAAAAATCTTCCCCAATCCCAATAGCCTGAGCGGAAAATAATAGCACGGAGATCAACTGCCTGGTGGATATTAACACCCCTTTCACTGGTGACTGTGCGCCCACCCATCTCAGGGGCGGGGGGGGCATCTGATACGGCTGATCGTCTCTCTGGGCGGCGTCATAACATCCTGCACAATTTTCGGAATCAATGATGTGATAGCTCATTTTCGGGATGTTGGAATTCCTGTCTCCGCCCTTGGCTACGGCCTCTAGCGTCGGCCCCAGCCTCCGGCCTCGGCCCTTGGCTCCGGCCTTTGGCTCCGGCCTCCAGCGTTGGCTCCAGCCTCGGCTCCGACCTTGGCTCTGACCTCCAGCATCGGCCCAGCCTCTGGCTCCGGCCTCCAGCTCCGGCCTTTGGCTTCGGCCTCCAGCTTTGGCTAAGGCCTCCAGCGTTGGCTCCGGCCTCCGGCTCCAGCCTTTGGCTACGGTCTCCAGCTTTGGCTTCGGCCTCTAGCGTCGGCTCCAGCCTCCGGCTCCGGCCTTTGGCTCCGGCCTCCAGCGTCGGCTCCAGCCTCCGGCTCCGGCCTTTGGCTTCGGCCTCCAGCGTCAGCTCCAGCCTCCGACCTCCAGCGTTGGCTCCAGCCTCCAGCTCTGGCCTTTGGCTCCTGCCTTTGGCTCTGGCCTCCAGCGTCGGCTCTAGCCTACGGCTCTGGTCTCTAGCTCCGGCTCTAACTAATTTGGTGCCTTGTTTTCCAAAGTACACCGAAACCCACTTCAGGTAACAGACCCGAGATTTGAGACATCCGTTACCGTGTATTTCGCTCGCTAAAATCACGGGCAGGTACTAGTGCGCCCCGTGGTTACCGGCATACACAGCACCCATTCAGCAACGACTCACCCACTTGCCGTTCGGGGACCTTATCCCAGTGAAGGAGATTCAACGGTTCTAAGAAGGAGAGGTAAACGTGACCCCCCAGAGAGGTATAAGAGGAGGACCCCAGCTCAAGGCAGGGGGACTGGCTTCTCTTTTCCAGCTTTACTCATAAACATTCCTGTTCTACAACCCGTTGACTTGGGCGTCGGAGGGTCCCCGCCGGAACCACCGGTCCGGACTTTTTGCAGGCTCTCGAAGGAAGACGGCATACGGTGACCCTTTTGTATTTTCGAAGGCATGTGAAGATCTCAGTTCACCTGACATCCGTCGTAAGTAATTTGGCAGCAACAGTATCCAAAAAAATATGTTTGGTTCATGATCCAAAAAAATTATTATGAAAAAATATGTTTAGTTCGTAATTTTATAATTATGATCCAAAAAATCGCGTAAAGAAAATATGTTTGGTTTGTGATCCAAAAAAATTATTTTTGAAAACATGAATTGTATCCAAAAATTCGATAATACGTTTGATTGGTGTTTTTGAAAACTGTTTTAGCATTCAAAGTGGCAACGAATTATCTGAAGAAAAGTTGTGGGAGCGAAAAGTCATAGGGAGATGGAAGAAGATGAATCCGTAAATTTTAAACTTTTGAGAAAGAATGTTAAAATCTTAAAATGAATCAAGTTTTCTAGATTTATTCAAATTTTTAGGAACGTTTCGAAAAAGTATTTTCGAAAACATTCTATCCAAATGCATTGAATTTTTTATTTTTATAAATAAAAAATTAATTTAAATCGGCTGCCAAACTGTCCTAAAATTTTTAAGATGAAATCAAAAAAGCATTTTCAATCCTATCAAACACATTTTCTATGCTATAAATTAAATTTTTTATTTTTAAAAATAAAAAATTTAACGCAAATCGGTTGATAAACGGCCCTAAGAGTTTCAGGTAGTAGTAGTTGGAATTTTTTAGAGATGCGTACGTGACTTGGCTTCATTTGAATTCAATAACTGCAAGAAATAACGATCTCCGAGATCTACTCTGCTAAACTGTTAACGATTACGTATTGCTTGCTCGCCTGACGCGACCCAGAATTTTCAATTACCGACTTTTATGATAGAGGTTTAAATTTAATCATCCACGACTATTTGTTTAAATTTCAGGATAAACATCTTTGAAAAAAAAAAAAAATCAACTATTGCTAACCCTCTGTTTGGATGAAGAGAAAACTAGAGAGGAAAGAAAACTAGAAGGGAAAATAGGAGAGAAAATGAAATTTATCTTGTTTGAATGAAGAGAAAAGTCGAAAGGAAAGAAAACTGAAGGGAAAATAGAGGAAAAAAAGTGGTCCACATAAAAACATAAAAGTTTCTCTTGATTTCGAAGAGAAAACTTAAAAGTGCTCTTTCTTTTTTTTTTCATTCCAATATTGACCCTTCCAAAAAAATAACTGATACATTTTTTAATCATCTATAACAAGGATATTATTGTCATTGTAAATTATCAACTTTTCTCTCCTCTCTATTTTCTTCTCACTCATCCAAACAGAAGTTTCTTTTTAATTTTTTTTTCTTCCATTTTTCTTTCCTTCCAGTTTTCTCTTCATCCAAACAAAGCATAAGAGTCATCGGATTACTCATCTTGAACTCTATCTATCCCATCTTGCTTTTAACGAGTTATCAGAGATCAGGCCAACTCAAGATTTCAGATATCCAAACTATCCCACTAGAATCTATATCGTTATGCAAGTTAAGGATTTGATGCTGCTTTGATGAATGATTATTTTTTTAGTGTAATTATTGGTACAACGTATACCAAGAACACCATCGAACTTCTTCAACAAACAAAAGACAACAAATTAGATCCTAGAACCGGAAGAACTTCAAAGGAAGGATTGTTTGGTCTGGGATTAAACCCAGGATCGAACCGCTCACCGCATTGGGCCCGGTTCAGGGATTTCACCGGTCCACCTACAAGAAGTCAAGAAATTTCTGAACGGCGACGAAACAGCGGGGCACGCTTACCGCCCAATGGATTCTTGACGGTAACGTAGGCGGACAACTTTGCGAGGTTGGTAGCTCCCGGAAGCCTTAACCGGGGACGCGTAGGGTTTAATATTTTTCGTATTTCTTCTGCGTTATATCGCTTGATTTTTCGGCCATTGGCCTCGTTTTCGTCGGCAGCTGGAACTCTTCCTCTCGATTCCGGAATCCCTTTCGAATTCCGGGCCATCCTTCTCTCTCTCTCATGGCCCATTTCTTCTGAAGGGATCTCTCGATCTTCGAATATCATCGCGGCCCGATGGCGCAGACCAACAAGCTCTACCCCGCGATCGAGACCGATGAGCCCGGGGCGTTGGTGATCGACGGGGATTTTGAGACATCGGAATCGACGGAGTCTAGGGTTTCCGTTCTTCCTGGACCAGGGGTGGAGAATCGCCCTTCGTCCCCCGAGGTGATGCTTGATGATGTCTTTCCCTTCACATGGATTTTTTTTTTTTTCTATTCATTCCTGGAGTTATATCGTCTTTCTGTTTGTTTTTCCCTGAAAAGATCGAATCTTTTGTATGAGAAATAAAGCTCGAAGTCTAAAGATAAGATCTTTTATTAGTTTTCGATCGGTTGCATTACTAGAAGATTCAGGCTTCTCCAATTTACCGTCCATGAGGTGATGAATATACTTTTCAGAAGATCTTTCTAAAACTAAAACTAGATTACCTTTTGGCGCTCTCAACTTCAACCTTTTTGGTGCTTAGTTCGCCAGTTTTCAATACCGCTTTTCCAACCAAAATAATGTTCAGCTAAAACTACTATAGTAGAAAATTTCGAAGTCCAGCATTTTACATATTTACCATGAAATTCGTGGTCAATTTACAATTATTGCTTAACAAGTTTTTGTGATCTCAAGAAGTTTAGGGATTGACCAGTTGAACGAATAGATTGTTAGGAACTATGAGAAGCTCTATTCCCAAAAATGATTATTAATTTCCATTATCATTATCACATTCATTCCCTACTTTCTTGAAAAGGATATTCTGCTGTGGTTTCATAATTAGAATTTCAAAGAATTTCAAACAATCTCCACTTGTGAATTATGACTCTGGTTATAATCTTGTGGGTGTTAAAATTAGATTACTGGATCGATGGAGCATGGCAACAGTAACTTACATCCTGTGCATGACAAAACCCAAAGTGCAGAGCTGTTTCAAGATTCTAATTGTAGTACCGATGCAACTAGAGATTCTTTAGACCAGAAATCAGGCAAATACTTCTATTATGAATCCCCACTCTATGAAGAAACTGGCATATGGATACCTGTTTCTGTCCCACCCATGTCAGAAAGTGACCATGAGGAATGGCATAGGAGTTTCAGCCAGAATGGCGGGTACTTCCCTGAGGGAGAAATCAGTTGGGACCAATTTATCAAAGAAGACAAGGGGATGACCATGTGGGATGTGGTTTCTGAGATGCTTGTTGTGGCCCGGGGCAAAATGAGAGCTCTTAATCCATGCGAGCTACAGAATTACAGGATGTCTTGGTTATCAACGCACCTCCTTGAAGATGCTTGGAAAGAAATGGCCCATACTCTCACAGAGGCCAATTTTGGGAGCGCACAGGAAATTCTTGAAACAGAACCCCCAAAGTGGTTGGCTGACAGTGTTGCAACTGCATGCATGCTTTGTAACACACGTTTTCATCCAATCATGTGTTGCCGGCATCACTGCCGGTTTTGTGGTGGGATATATTGCAGTGAATGTTCAAAAGGCAGGAGCTTATTGCCTCCAAAGTTCAGAACTGCAGACCCACAACGGGTCTGTGATGTCTGTTGTGTCCGGCTACAGACTGTTCAGCCTTACTTAATGAATCAGGTGAGTCGTGCTTCACAGCTTCCAACCCATGACTTGACAGACCTCAGCACCCTGAGATCATGGTTAAATTTTCCATGGGGACGTACAATGGAGTATGAGATTTACAAGGCAGCTAATACAATTCGTGGTTATAACAAGGTACACCTTATTTTCTCATGTCACTGCATCCATTTATGATTGCTTGAGCATCAGTCATATATTGCTTAGCATGTTCTAATTGCCATTTACCTCACTGGACTTCTAAAAGACCTATTTACTTCCTGGATACTTTTGCCTTTTTCCATTTAAGCAGTGGCCATATTAAGTGCTACACAGCACATGGAGCACGGCTCATTGACCTCACCTTATAATCCCCCATCATCCCTTAAGTTCTAGTACCTATGGCTCTCAAGCTAATCTATAGAATATTATGTAGTTTTGCGGTTTATTTTTTCAAATGCTGCCAAATGCTACCCATTGGCTCAATGATTGAGTTGCCACCCTTGTAATGGGGGTATCTTGCTGCCCAGAAAATTTAATTAATTTATGAGACAACAAGCATGTTGCAGCAACTCTAATTTATAGCCATCACAAGAAGAATGTCATGTCACTTTAAACATGAGCTTTCATTGACATTATTCTCCTCTCCTGCAAACTCTTCCAATGTTTTTTTCGAAAACCAGGTTGTTCATAACATGTTCCTCCTCTATGTTTTAGAGCTCTTGGAAATGGATTTTCTTTTGTGCGATTAATTGAAAATTAAGGATCATACATACAACTCTTGTGGAAACGTATGACCACTTTATGGCTTCAAAATATAGCATACAAGATGTATAATATGTTATTGCTCAGGTGGGTTCACTGAAACCTGAGAAGTCCATCCCTGATGCTATCCTAAATAAGCAAAAGGCCTGGCAATACTTACTGTTGTAAAGGTGGGAATGGTGGTCACTTATAAAATTGGTACCGGGGTGGTCATTGCTCGAAGAGAGGATGGTTCCTGGTCTCCTCCCTCTGCTATTTCTTCATTTGGTGTTGGATGGGGAGCACAGGTGAATATATTATCTGTTTATCTATACAATGTGATGGTGAAGTATATTTATTGATTTTGAAAAGGACCATGATTGTTTCACAGGCAGGAGGGGAGTTGACTGACTTCATAATTGTGCTGAGGACCAAAGATGCTGTTAAGACTTTTAGTGGAAATACACATTTGTCAGTTGGGGCTGGCATCAGCGCAGCTGCTGGCATTGTTGGGCGGGCAGCTGAGGCTGATTTACGTGCCGGTGATGGTGGTTTTGCTGCTTGCTACACATATAGCTGCAGCAAGGGTATGCTTTCATCCAAACAAATATTTACTTTTAAATTAATACAAGACAGCATCACTATCCTTGATTTCATTATATTTTTTTTCAATGACAACATTAAATCAGTATGAGGCACCTTTTGTTATCTGCTTAATTGTTCTTGCACTTACCTTTTACCTTTTGCAGCCACAGTTTTGGACTCATAATGATCTCTATAAATTAGATATTGTGGAACTTAGATGATATTTAGTTGTTATATTCTTCTATAAAATTCTTGAGGCTATAATCACGTTTGTTGCTAATAATTTGTTGATGTTCTTTCCTGTAACTATCTTTAATAATGATATACTTTGCTAGAAGGCAAACAGACCACCATGAGAGAGAGAGGGAGAGAGATTAATTTTGAGATATATTTCTAATAGGTTATTAACTTGGGCTGTATTTATTGGTATGTTATCATGTATTCTGAAAGATCTAATGTAATATTTGGAGTATGTTCAGTGTTTGTGAATTAGGACATAAGTTATTTGAAATTCGTTAGTATTAGGGAAGGATGGGAGGTGTCCAAGTTGTGGTGATGAAAGTGCTGAAAAAAGTTGGAACATTATATAGGGTGGTGGAATGGTTATTAACCCTTAAATCAATTGAGCTTTCGCATGGCAACACCACTCTCTGTAGTGTCAAATGTACAAAGTTTATCATTGTTCAGCTGCATTGAGGTTTTATTGGGTTGGAAAATAATGGTGGGATAGCCCCTGTTCTAGCTGAATCATTTGCCAATTATGGGTTATTTTGAGACCAGCTACTCTAGTCAGAGGGGCTTTATCCCATGAAATTCAGGATAAACTATTCTTCAACGAGGGTGAGGTGGGGTGGCGGTGGTGTTTGGGATTGAATGTTTATTCTTGACAAGAGTGGGGGAATTTAATTCACCCATCTTTTTTCATTGCTGCCTTATAAGCGGTCAAAGTGATTTCATAATTATTGACAAGAAGACTTGGGAATAGGAATGGTTATTTCATGTTTTGCCATCCTGCTATCAAATGCAATCTAAAGTGATAGCTTACAAGGAAAGACATAGGCAGTAGATATAATTAGGCATACATAAATTGTATGGTTCTGATTTCGATGTTTGATGTTTTTAATAATAACCTGATTGTGTTGGAGAATGCTTGTTCTGTGTGATTTGGTTTAAGTAGCTACGTTTTGCTTTTAAGTTTAGTCATCTAGGTAATCAGGATGATGTTATCATGAGTGACATTGTTTGGTAACAATTTTAATGTGTTGAGATATTATAGAGATGATCATTTATAAATCAATGAAGCAATGCGCGAATATCTTTGATTTACTGTGGTACTGTGGGTTTTCACAGTACCACAGTAATATAATATAGACTCCACTAGGTGAATGTGATGACCAGTGCATCCAGCAAGTGCAGTAAGTAATAGAGTGATTGTCAAGATTTTGATGAAAAGGAACTGCACAACATTGATGCTTCGGTCATAAGATCACATTTAATTATGTTTCAGGTGTGAATGTGGCTGTTTTGTTGTGGTTTATCTAGAATACCTAAATCTTCATGTCAAGAAAATTGAGGATCTTGTAAAAGAAGTCATTCAAGTAATTTCGAAGATCAAGACAGAATCAAGCCTGATAAGAACAGTTGTAGTAATATGGCGGTGGTATTTGGAAGTCTCCACCAAATATAGGGGCAAAGTGGTGACATATGAGTCTTAACAGCCAGATAAAGTTTTGTGAAAAAAAGTACACAAGCATTTGTAGTGGTAGTATCTTGAACACTTTCACAATAGTCAGTTTGTCTGTTTGTTTGAACATGGAGAAGTAACCAAAGCAGTCTTGCATTGGGTGCTTTGTGATGCATCATATTTGGAATAAACTTGTTACTTGTAATTTTCTTCTTCTTCTTTGAGGTGCGAAGGGTTGTCAAAAAATTTTGTCGGATTATATTTTGCCTATGATTGAGGGTGAGCCTTGATACGATGATAAGGTTGCTCTATTGTGACCCAGATATCTGATTCGAAACATGAAAACAGCCTTCCTGCATGCCTAGACTAGGCTTGAAGTTAGTTCAAGCCTGGCCTTTGTAGGCCTTGGCCTTTGTAGGCCTTGGCCTTGCCTTTTTCCTCCTCCTTGGCACCACGTTGTTTATGTCACCTGGATTAAGCCCAGCTTGGCAACGCACTGTCACCACATTTCCCCATTGGGCAACTAGTTCACCATCTACTCCCTTCACTCGTCTCTCTGAGCAGCTCCTTGCCCCTATGCATGTCCCTTGACCCTACTAGTTCACCATCTACTCCCTTCGCTCGTCTCTCTGAGCAGCTCTTGCCCCCATGCATGGCCCTTGACCCTACCCCTCCATTCTCAACTCCCTCATCCTACCAATTAAAAAGAAAAAGGAAACAAAGGCAAACATTGAACAAACCTCAGTTTGGCCACCCAGCATTGCTGCAGCTCCCCATCGGTTGAGCAGTTCACAATCATGTTCCTCACCCTATGTCCTACACTGTCCTACTCCACCCTCTTCTTGACAGTCAACCCCTTTCGGTGGTTTGGTAGTTTACATATAGTTTCAGCCAAAAAAGAGAAAAATGCCAAATATATCTGAAGAATTTGGAAAACAATAAAGTCATATTGATAAGTTTTGGAAACAAAATAGGTTTCATTTTAAGGTATGTCATTTTTGTTTAGGGTCTTTGAGTGTTATCGTATTGTATGATCTGTGAGATGGGATGGATGTATGTGAATGTGTGTATTTTCGGAAAATAAGAGTCATTAATCGTGGTTGATTTAAGATTGCCACATAGTTTGACTAGAAGTCCCACAGCTAAGAATTTAAATGTCTATCTCATTTAAGTTATAGCTAAAGACTGGCAGGAAGTTCGCTTGTCTAGGTTTATTTGGACCCCAACATCACCATGCTTTTAAATATTTGAAAAACTACCAATATCCAAGTTTAGTATTGGGAAACTGCTGCTTGGACTTGGAGGAAATGAAGAAATAAAACATTAGAATGAATTGATGTCTACCAGTTTCAGCTCAAGGGCAAGTTTGTGCCAAAAACTCCAACATCTACCTTAAATTTGAGCAGGTAGGGAAACTGAGGAGTGCTGGTTGTGGTTCTGAATTTACAGATGAAGCTTTAAACCATGATCATGTCGCTAGGTAGCTTGTGTTCCGGCTGCACATGTGATGAACCTGCAAATTACAAGCATTTGATTGTTAATTTGGGTTTGTTTTCTCATCAAACAGCATGCTCATGATGTTAAACAAATGCCAGTGGGTTTTTTTTTTCCCTCTTTTATGGGAACTGCATTTGGTTTTATACCTGTTGGTGGTAATATGCCAAGCTTTTCGTACCACCACCACTGCCTTATTATTGCTGGCTTTTTGTCTTTTCCTTTTACTACCTTTGAGATGGTTGTATTGCAGGTGCATTTGTAGGTTGTGCGCTCAATGGAAGCATAGTCACCACAAGAGCTTCTGAAAATTCCCGTTTTTATGGTGCTTCAGTCAAGGCACAGGATATCCTTCTTGGATCTGTGCCAAGACCACCTGCAGCAGCTGTTCTGTATCGTGCTCTGTCTGATCTATACCAGAAGCTGGAAAAATAAGCAGCCAAGGATTGACTCGAGCATATTTTATGCTTCCAATTAACGATTACTACTGGTTCTCACATCCCATCACTTGGTTTTCGCTGCATGCTTTCTACCTGAACTCCGTTAGCTTTATGTACAGCTCGTGGCAACTAAACAATTGTACAGTTGGACTGCTATAATGTCCATTCATTTATATGTGGATAGATTTGTGGTATTCAGCTGAAATAGACTGAACAATCATGTGTTGATGAACATAGAAATCAGCTGCATTAGCTTTGATATATGGTGAGAAAATTCAATTTGTCAATTGCAGCTTCTTTCACAAATAATAATAATCTGATGCCTTCCCTCTATTATTACTGTACATTTGTATTGATAAATGGCCATCATGTAGCCAGCCAATATTAGAGAGCGTGCAAGAGCATGGATTCCTTTCGAGGTCCAGTCATTTTTGAAGATGCTCTACGCTAATGGAATTCAGATAGAAAATGTGACGCGCTAATGATGCGTCCTGGGACAAACTGGTTGAATCATTTCAACTCGGCTTTATGGTGAATGGTTTGTACCATACTAACGTTACATCTTATAGCATGCGGCTGCTCACCACTCTCTTATAACCTGTTAATTATAGAGGAATAAAGAGACCTTTATTTCTTAAAGGAACAACCGAAGCCATTTGAACTCCTGAGGTTATATAGATTTTTCCCTGGGAAACTCCAAGTTCTGCCTCCTGTCCTGTATTTTATACCTCTAGCGAATGAATGTAGCAATCCGGAATTGCATGACAAGAAGTCCAACTCTGATGTGTCACCATTCATCAGAATGTAGCTTCTCAGTTACCACTGAACGAAATGAGAGGATCCGGAAAAACATTAAATCAGTGCAAACCTTTTTTTGGATAAAGATCAAAAAGGGGTAGAAATGCAAAAGCAAAGCAAATTAGCATCCGACAAAAGAAACAGCTAAACGAGATGAGATGATCCGGAAAAACATTAGAATAGTACAAATCTTTTTTTGGATAGAGATCAAAAAGGGGTAGAAATGCGAAAGCAAGGCAAACTAGCATCCAACAAATGAAACAGTTGAGATAAGAAGAGAAACAGAAAAAGGAAATTGCGACAAGTGTTCCAGTTCCCAAGCAAGCAAGATTTGCAAGATAGCCGACTGGGTGTTAGACTTCAGCACCCTTTCACTTCAGCACCCTGGGAAAGGGTGGCATATCCTGCTTGAGTCTTGCTTAGTCCAAAGTTCAAAAGGTTGAAGCATCACCTTCCAACCATATAGGTGCTACTCTGCAGTGTATTTTAGCTGCCTTGAGCATCAAAATTTACTTCAACATAGCTTGGCTGTGAGGTGCCCATGAGTTATAGCACGGAGCTTACATACAGTCATAAGGTGTTGAAATTTATCTTTCTCCAACTTTTCTCTTTAACTTGTGATGTTGCAGTTGAGAGAGAAAAACTCCAAAGCTCGTCCTTCGGAACATAAAATGTAATCTCCCATCCGGTTGGAATATAGGATATAATCTCCCATCCGGGGTATCCCAGAGACCATGCTGTATCAAAGCAACTTCAGAAGCATCACCTATTGGAAGAAAAGGCATTTTGAAGAATTCTATCAGGCAGAATCGGATTTCCTTCTAAGGGACTATCATTACTGCTATTCCACATGCCTCATAATACAAATGCTTATATATCAACCTGTAAATATGTTCCATTCCTCTTTAGTGGTGACTTCAGAATTTTCTTCACCATAGCCCAGCTGTTAAGAAAGACAATTCCTGCCATCTAAGTAAAAATGGTTTGAAGTAGAGCATGAAAACAAGGCATGCTCACTGCCTTCATCTTTTACTATGAGAATAAAAATTGAAAATCCAGTCCTCCGTCCCATTTGGACTGATGTACCACCTCCCACAAGATCCAATGTAGTATTTTTGGTCAGTATAAACCAACCAGACTTATACAACACAGAAAACGAATTCTGGTGCACGTCATAGCCTTTTCAAGCGAACTCTGGTGCATGTCATAAGCTTTTCTTTTGATTGACCGTATCTGCAGTAGATGATAACAATAAAATCCATGCTTGCTCTTCTGATAATGAACACCAAAAGGGCCACTAACTAAAATATAATGATATAATAAAAACAAGGGATGCAACAATAACTGCAGGCTCTCACAGTAATAATTTCTTTTTGTTAACGCTTCACTTTTCATCTAGCATTCTCAAGTTGCCCTTTCATCAATTTTGCCATACAATATTTTCCAAAGGGTTTCCAACTTTCAACACCTAACAACAAATAAACTCAGAGAGTTACCTAAAAGAGGATGGAGGCTATGTGCAAGAAACCATGGGTGGGTCTCTCTCTCTCCCTCTCTCCCCCATAAACATTACAATTAACAAAAAGGCATTGAGAAAAGAATTTATTGACTATACTTCTCTTCATTAGGCATCGGCTCTGGTACGCGAGCTCCCAAGAGTGAGCTCCAGCTCATCTGGCCCACACTCCTCATGGATCCTCTCTCCCTCCCAAGCCTTCACCACGCCATCACTGCTGCTTCCAAATGCAAACTCATCAGACACAACATCAGACATCTGAACATCTGCATGGCCAGCCGCACCTGGCATGGCCGGGGAGCATGTGCCGCTCTGCCCTGGTGTCAGCATCGTTGAAGATCCCCCACCTGCCATCGCTTCCTTGAAGAAGCCAAATGGATTTGATGAGACAAGGCTGAAGGTGGGGAAGATGGACCTCCAGATGGAAGCTGGATCCCGGCAAGCCATGCCGGATCAGGAACAACCTGACGGCCAGGGCTTGGTGGAGTTGAATTTGGTATGAAGGGAAAATTTGCACCGGCCCAACATGGCTGGGCAGCTTGATCATCCCAGTCAGACTTGATTCGAGGTGTTCGAGCAGTAGGAGAACTCAAAGGAGGGGTCACTGGAGCACTTATGGAACCACCATGCGCATAGATATGGTGTTGTGGGCACTTGGATGAGGTGGCATAGGAGCTCGAGGAAAGATTCTTGAGCCATGGGATGAGGGAGTTTCCATCAGCAACATTGATAGCGCTGTTAGCATTTGTTATGTAGGATGAGGATGCAGGGCTTGGGAAGGATGATGAGGCAGGACTAGGGTTATATGATGCACATGGGCTTGGCTGGTATGAAGAGCATGGACTTGGAGAAACAGAGCACCCGACTACCTCCATGTGCTCTGATGGTGCCGGCTTGCATCCCTGTAAAGAAATAAGTATATGGTTTATTAGTTAAAGCAGTTTCCATGCCTTCCAAGCAGGAAAATACATCAACAGTTGCCATGAAAAAACTCAAATTTTGATACTAAAAAGATGCAGACAGTTGTAAACTAGTAGCTAACTTGGTAAAAGATTTATATCAAAAAATACAATTAGAACACCTTTAGGAGTCCATGCATTAACTGGGTTACTTATCTACACGAGGAATTGATAAGTGAGAGCAACATATAAATTCGGGATATTTTCAATGAGTGAGAATTTGGGACCAATCATTTCATCTGATATATTTCAGTAACCAAGAAAAAGATAGCAGGATATGCGCATATCACAGCATGCAATGTTGTGCAATGCAATTTACAACCACAACAATAAGTAGACAGTTAAAAACAGATCCCTACTCCACCCATTCTTACCACAACAGTTGTCCCGAAGCAGTTATTTGCATGCTTGTCTGAAACTAAGATTGAGGGAGAATGAGAGTGAGTGAGAGAGGTGGTTTTAGTTCAGTTGTTTCTTTCTTTAGCAAGTGCAATAGTGAACGTATTTGAACTAATGATGACAGATTACCTAGAACAAACTTTATGCTGCCAAAACATGGGGAAAAAAAATCTTAATCTAATTGTTCCTAGCAAAAGTTCACACCATTCCCACCCCCAAAGAAAGAAAAGATAAAAGTGCCAAAAAAAAATGTTCGTGCTTTTAAGAATTGTCTTTTAAGAATTGTCAAGAGTTGACATGGCATGTTGCAACAACATATGACATACTAAGACTACAAAAGAGTGCATAATCATCAATGAAATCCATTTACTTTGCTTCACTTTTTGTGTTGTCCATCAGAAAATGTCACTGTAAACAAACCACGTTCAATCACCTGACTAAATGGTAGACAGCTTTCTCTTTTTTTTCAACCAATATAACATGTCAAAATTCATTTTTAAAAAAAAACAAAAACAAAAACCACCACCAAATAGGGCTATTTTTTATATTTTAACACATATAACCTTTTTAAGGGTATTGAATACTTTGTAGACACCTAGAATCCGATTTAAACGTGCAAAACCTATAAGTTATCCCCATATTGAACTTTTTTTTAAAAAAAAAGAAAGATTGATACATCAATTAAATTAACAGAAACAGAAAAGAGATTATATTCCTTAATTCTTCGAAAAGATAAAGAAGCAGGAGGAATTTGGGGATAATATTGGGAGAGAAAAGTCCATCCCAACTCCGTTAAAGTTGTGCCAATTTGTAACAATTTATCAACCTACAGCGCCCAGATGTCGAGAGGACCAAATTTTCTCAATTTTTCAGCCTTGTGATGATGGCGCTGAGTCATATTTAGTCTCAGCCAAAAGACACTCATAAGGAATAGAATAAAGCTCCAAAATGCACACAGGCGTTTACAGGAAACAATTCTCAGCCTTTATTACTTTCCCCAAAGTACAAAGCACAATATACTCTAGGATCCCCTCTCACACCCAACTTGCTTTTGGATGGTGCAACGGGAATCCCAATCCTCTCATGCCCAACTCCCCTATGACACTAGACCCTCTAGAATAAAAATATATGATCCTCTAGTTCATCACAGCAACGCCCCTGATTTCTCCTCTAAATCATACAAAAATAATTGATGTGATATTTTTCTTGCAATTTAACCTTGTTAGCAGCGATACAATTCTTAGCATTTTACATTATTTCCTACTCCTAAATGCACCAAGGTTTGTGTCCTCAGTGAATGCAGCACTTTCAGTAAAATCTGAATTTTATGCCACTAGAGCCAGAAATTTAGGAGGGGGCCTATGTAATAATGTAAGTTTTTAAAAAAATCATGAAATAAATTAAAAAAAACCTTAAAAACTTCTAATATCTTCGTTGGCACACATTTAGAGTACTATATATATATATATATATATATATATATATATATATATATATATATATATATAATTATATAAAATATATTTTTTATAATAAAATAAAGTAAAAAAAACTAATACCTGACTTAAACATATCATTTCTATTACATATTATAGTATTTAAACTTTTTTTTTAAAAAAAACTCTTCCATACCAATTACTGCAAAATGAAAATAAAAAAAATACTCTAAAAATCAAATACAGCATAATATTATCACTAGACTTCTCCCAACATGACCAAGGGAGCCCATCGAACATCAATTCTATAAATTAAGGGCCCATATGAAATCAGGTAGCACGATCAATTGCAGCCAAAGTTCTCTGCAACATTTTTGTTTGCTTCTTTAAGTGTTATCCAAAATGAGTTCAATCCATTTCCCCATTTTCGTGAAACCAAATCAAATCCATCTTCACAAAACATCTGTTCATTTCTGACATTCTCTATTTTCCCCCAAAAACTTGATCAAGAAACTCTACAAACTGAACAGAAGTTGGGCAGCATTTTCTCCTCTCTGCTTCTAAACTATACTTTCCGCACCGGTGCTTTTATTTTACGCGCCCAACACCCACCCCCCAACTTTCCAAAGAGCTCAAACAATAAAGACGAGGTCGTACCTCAGAGAACCCGCAAAGAAGGGCGTCTTCAATTGAAAGTCCGAAGTCCCCGCTCCGAAAGGCTAAGGAGAGTCCGCTCCCCCGTTTCCTTGCCTAGAATCTCGCGTCGGAGAATCTAAAACCGTTCAAAAAGCGAGCCCCACCCCGGTCCAGTCCAGCCCATCGGTTTGACGCGAATCATTCGTACTCCAGAACGGAATTATAAATAATTTGATAAACAGCCGGCGCCATCGAAAAGGATGGCGGTTCCGTCAAAAGTCCAAAGCCAGAGATACTCATTATCGCTTACCGGCGGGAACGCGTCGATCGCGTGACAGCCGAGAGAGAGAGCCCACGCGGCCTGCAGCTACCATCGGTGATAAAATTACGAGACTGCCCTCGTGGAGGGAATGGGAGGTTAACGTGGAGGAAATGGCGTAAAATAACGAGAGAAATCAAGAGGCCAATAGCCTTAAAATTAGATCCCGGCGGGCCCAGTCATCTCGTCGGCACGGCATCCACTGGATATAATATTGGATTTTCAAAAGAAGGGAGAAAAAATGTAATGAGCGTGCACCCGACCGTCCCAAGAACCGGACCGGGCAATCAGAGCCGTTGATTTCTCAGCAAGAAGACGCGGAATCAAGAGTCTCACACCACGCGTCGGACAAAAAGAAACTAACCTCGGCCCGGTATCCCACCGGAGGCCTACGTGCGCATGTTAGCATCGACGCTAACCTGCGCTGGTCAAGGAAATTTTTCTATTCTTTTGAAAAAGGGTGCCCTTTTTTTTTTTTTTTAAGGACGAGACGGCGGCAATACCGCTGCTCTCAAAGGAACGCATCGCGTTCCACAAGTTTCCCCTCCAGTGCACGTTAACGCTTTACGGGACGCGTGGCTACAATGCGCCATTACAATTTTTTTTTTTTTGCGAGTTTCTTTAAGCGCAAAAAATAGAGAAAAATAAATTTAAAGAAAAGCACACGAAGAAGGGGTGGTAAGGATACCTTGCGGTAGGTGGTGCCGTCGGGCTCGACGGTCCAGCCGGCCTCGTTGCAGAGGGCCTTGAGGACCTCGTTGTTGTCGCAGTGCTTCGGCAGCTTGTAGTTGCCGTACATCCGGAGCCCCGTGTAGATCTTAGCCGCGATCGCTCGTCGCCTCCTCTCCCTCCGCTTGTTGTTCTCCCTCTCCTTCCATGTCGGAAGCCTCGTCCCAGACGTCATATCTCTCTTATAGACCAAAAGAAACCTTACTCGATCGCTACTTCACCAAAACCCACATCCAAGACCAGGAGACAAGAGGAGTTCTCCTGAAATCCTCCAAATTTGATCCGGACCGGAGAAAAGATGGGGCGTCACTAGATCTGAAGACAGATGCAAACGGATCGCGGCGTTTAAGAGAGAGAAGGGCGGAACAGATCGGAGACACGGGCTCGTGGTGGAGGTAAGCGAGGCGGAGACAAGAAAAAGCCTACGGGCGGAGTTAAGGCCTGGACCAGTCCGATAAAGAAGCCGACTTAAAATAAAAGAAAAGGGGGCAAACGGGGTCAAGCCGTCGCCCGATGGGCGCCTGATAAACGAGGCATACTCGTCAAATGCCCACCGGAAACAACGGAAGCTACGATTGTGCCACTACGGCCTAGATGGCGAGGGAAGAGGAAAAAATTAAAAAGGGACGGCAAATACAAATAGAAAAACGAGTAGAAATGAGGGTAGACAAGGAAACGGCCGCAAATTTTACTACAGTCTGGCACGAGCCGGGAGCTCACCAGACTGGTTCGACTGAAGTGAACCGAAAAGGCGCGGGAGATCGGACCGCGAGGTACGACAGTACCTGAGCGCCCAAGCCGGGTGGGAAACACGTGAACAGTGGCGGGAGGGGAGGGAGAGAGAGAGAGAGGTAAGCCACATGTTTCGGGCCGCGGGAGAGAACCACTTTTTACGGCGAGCCATTGCTTTTAATGCGGCTTTCCCCGCTTCCAGTGCCGAGCCCTCGGCTTTTTCGTCTGAAACAGCAAGCAAGCCACTCTATAGCCAACACGTCAGCCAAGTGGAACCATGTTTGCTGTTAGGAGCGAGGCAGCTTAAGCGAGAGAGGGGTGATGATAATTAATAAAGGAGCAGCAGTGGATGCGGGACCCGCAGCAGAGCCGACGCGACCTAGGAAGGGGGCGCGCGTGTACGGCCGAGGAGGCCCCGCCAGACCCGGCGAGGGGCGGCCAAAGGTGTGATGGGAGTTGGAGGCGGGGGCCGGCGCTGTGCCAGGGGGGGGGGGTGGTGGCGCACACGATGATGAGGTGGGGCCGAGAAGGTGAGCGGCCCCCCTCCCCCCGCGGCCTGATCCACGTGATTGCGGGCCCCTCTTGCACGTGCTGAGAGGACGCGCGGTGCGAGATAGGGATTCGGTGGGCGGATTCCTTCGAGGAAGTCCGGTTTCCATGACGTTTCGCCGTCGGTTGGGCAGGGAAATGGGAAACGGTGGGGGATGAGAGAAGAAAGGGTCCACCGAGCACGAGGTGCGAACGAGCGGCGGGGTCACATGCGGTCCGATTTGCCCGCTACCCACGAGGCAGCGCACTTGCGGTCCGCGCGACTGGAGAAATAAATGTTCTTAAAAAATTAAAAGCATAAAACAGAGAGATTTAAAGGGCTTAATAAAATATACTTAAAATATGATGGCATCGATGACGCGGTCCAAAGGAACCGCTGGCCAGCAGGAAGCTCCGGTTCCAACTCGCAGCAAAACAAGCTGCAGCAGCGTACGTCACGATGGCCAGCACTATTTTATCACGTTTTAATCAAAATTAGATTGTTGAGATTAAATGCTGGGACTAGCCGTCCTGCATCTGGGTTTCAGTACATCCTTGCTATTACAATCTCAGTTTAATTAAATCTCCGAACTACTTGGTGTTCGATCATAGTCATAGATAGAGAGGCAAGACGAAAATGATAATGCCATGACCAAAATATTTTCTGACTCTTTTGAGAAAAGGCTGAGAAAGAATATAAAAGAATGCATCAGGTTAATAACGTTGCTGATGGGGCCGGTGGATCTCATAAGCTACAATGATTGTATTTGAATTCAGCCCCCTATATCGGCCTCTTTATACTTCGATCAGCATATATCGATCAGCCAGCTTTAGTCTCGATCAGCATATCTTGACCAGCTTTAGCCTCAACCAGCATACCTTGGCTAGTTTCAACCTTAGCCAATCGGTCTCAGCAACCACCCAAGCAGTATCCTAGCGGCCATATTATAAGGCCCACGTACCTAGCTCTACTATTGTCCGCACAGAACAACAAACGTGCGACGTAAAAGACATATCTGGTAAACGCCGTAACGGCCGACCATGCCCTACAAACCTGTAATAGCCTACAGTAACTAACCAAATCAAGTGACCATCCACTCTGATGGGACTTGACCCACCAACTATGCAACCACCCATCTTTGATGGGACATGACCTCTGATATGCCACTAAGAAGCAAGCCTTACTATTGCTGCCATCACCATAAATGCTCTAACAAGTAATCATGCCCCAAGTCTCACAGACTTCAAAATAGTCTCACAAACTCCAAGCATCAATAAAATGGGTAAAAAGGACCCCGACGAGATAACTAACAACACACAACAACTCCTAAACGCTTATATGCTCATACATGCACACAGAGAACACTTCTCTAAGTCTATCTCTTTCTTTCGAGCTTTCTTAACCTCACGGTTGTTGCTCAGAGCACTGACTTGAGCGTCGGAGGGTTCCCATAAGAATCTTCGATCCTCGAGACTTTTTGCAGGCTTCCGATCGCGAGATGCTCGCCGAAGATCCCAGGCTCACTGAAGAAAGCGACCGAACGCTTGCGAATGTTCGAGATGGATGATCTAGCTACAATAATTGCAATTATGCAGCAGGTGTAGCGGGTTATCGGCTCAAAACATATTGGCAATTCAATATGTGAAATATGCATCTAGATAAAAATATCATACATATAGATTTTGTTGAAGTCAATATTATTGCTGCGAAAATCCATTCTCTGGCTTAGGAATGGTTCACGTCAGGATCCGGATAGTGCTCTTCTATCCGGATGGACCTGCAAGGCAGTCCTCATGCAGGAATCACAGAGGATGGTCCTTGTGAAAGACCCTCCGATGCCCAAGTCAGTAAAGATTTTGAGCAAACAAATGAAAGGAGAAGCAAAAATTTTTCTCCTTGAGATGATTTTTTCAGGAGCAATGACCTTTGCTAGAGTTTTCTTTAGGATTATATTGCCTTCGAGAGCATACCTGGAGGGTCCTGAGACTTGGTATTTGTACGCTATCAAGGAGGTGAACCCTTACCTAATTTTTTGAGCATGTTTTAGGGAGTTGGCATCCGATATGGTTGGAATCTCAACGGTTACGGGGATCGACAGTTGATGAAACTGACGAGCGCTTTATTAAAAATTTGGAATCCCGTTGATCAAGGACGAAGTGTTGTATTTGGCTCTCGTTTCTGTTTTGAAAGCTCATTCCGTGATTCTTGCGATCGGAGTGGTTCATCCTTCAAGATATCCGATGTGGTTTGAAGCAGCAATGATGCTTACATTGAAGGGATGAGGATCTATCTTAGCGAGGTACTAAGATAACTCGGCCTTGTCGAGGTTCGGATATAGCTCAACCCTTTTGAAGCACTGAGATAGCTTGGCCCTTCCGAGGTACTGAGGTAGCTTGACCCTGTCGAGGTTCGAAGATAGCTCGGCCCTTCCGAGGTACTGAGATAGCTCGACCCTGTCGAGGTTCGAAGACCAACTCTGGTGTTGGTGTCGAGACCGATGATGACGTCAGTATTAACTCTGGAGTCAGTAAGGAGACCGACTACAGAATCAGTGCTAAGGCTAACTATGGGGTTGAGTCGGTGCTAAGGCCGACTAGAACTGGCTTTGGAGTCTAGGACCGAGTCCGTAGACAGTCCGCTTTGATGATTGGGGCGACTTCCGAAGATGAGACTATCTTGAGGCTGGGGTCGCCTCAACTTCCACCGTTAACTAACACACGGCTTCAATAACCATATCATATGACAGTTTATCTTTTTCTAAACATGATAGTTAACGAGTTAGAAACTGAAAGTGGCTCTAGCCCTTTCGCCATACACATGGATGTTGGTGCAATGACAATTTTACCCTGCATCACATGCCTCCCACTCTCTAGTCCGAAGCGTAGGTTCGGATATAAGGAGTAGAGTTCCAGATAGCTTAATTCGATTGGAGGAACTTTTTGATCGTACCGAGAATTGCTCGGCCCTGTCAAGGTTCGAAAAGAATCTTACCTCGCTTCGCTAGGGTACGAAGATTGTTCCTCGAAAAAATTTTACTTGGTTCTGCCAAGGTACAGAGAAAGTTGCTCGACCCGGCTGAGGTATGAAGAAAGTTGCTCGATCGTGCTGAGGTACGAAGAAATTTTTACTTGGCCCTGCCAAGTTTCGGAGAATGTTGCTCGGTCGTGCCGAGGTATGGAGAAATTTTTTTTGCTTGACCTGCCAAGGTTCGAAGAATTTTGCTCGATTGTGCTAAGGTACAGAGAAATTTTTACTTGGCTCTGTCAAGGTTCAGAGAATGTTGCTCGACCCTGTCGAGGTACAAAGAAAAAATTTTTTACTTGGCCCTACCAAGGTTCAGAGAAATTTTTTACTTGGCTCTGCCAAGGTTCAGAGAATGTTGCTTGACCGTGTTGAGGTAAGGAGAAATTTTTTTACTTGGCCCTGCTAAGATTCGAAGAATGTTGCTCGGCCTTGCCGAGGTACGAAAAAATTTTTGTTCTTGGCCCTGCCGAGGTATGAAGAAATTTTTTTTTACTTGGCCCAGCCAAGGTGTAAAAATTTTTTTACTTAGCCCTGCCTAGCTTCGAAGAATGTTGCTCGGCCATGCCGATGTACAAAGAAAGTTGCTTGGTCGTGCCGAGGTACGAAGAAATTTTTTACTTGGCCCTGCCCAGTTTCGAAGAATGTTGCTTGATACGGAGAAAATTTTTTTTACTTGGCCCTGCCAAGGTTAGGAGACTGTTGCTCGGTCCTGCCGAGGTATGAAGAAAATTTTTTTTACTTGGCCCTGCCAAGGTTCGGAGAATGTTGCTTGGCCCTGCCAAGGTACGGAAAAATTTTTTTTACTTGGCCCTGCAAAGGTTTAAAGAATGTTGCTTCGCCCTGCCGAGTTACGAAGGAAAAATTTTTACTTGGCCCTGCCAAGGTTCGAAGAAATGGACCCGTAGATCAATGATTGGGCAAGACCTGCCTTTCATCCATAACTCAAGAAAAATTATTATTCAATAAAAAATATTTGAATCAAAGAGTGAAATTTTATTACAATGAGCAAAATGGCTCGGTTCAGGCATACTTCACGAGTAATAACTCGAGATTTAATCTAGTTCCATGTCTTCGGGGTACTGCATTCTTTGAAGGTCTTCATTGCTCGAAAATGATCCAAGTTCTATATCCTGGGGATACTGTATCCCTTGAAGGTCTTCATTGCTCGGAGATGATCTGAGTTCCATATCCTGAGGACACTGTATCCCTTGAAGGTCTTCATTACTCGAAGATGATCCGAATTCCATATCCTTGGGATACTGTATCCCTTTGATGTCCTTATTTGAAGGGTGAGCCCCTTACATTGGACACTTTCAAACCGATTCTACTCTTCGCTTGGTCATACCTTGTAGGATTTGGCATCGGCAATCCTTTTAATAGCGCTAGTTAGCAGTAGGTTCGGCACACGTTGTCAGCTCCCCCTTCTCTCTGGGGCCACCGACAGCACACGTGCACATCTATGGTAATCGGATAGAGTTTTACTAGTCTTTATGTAGCGCTCCATAAAGAGCTAGAGAACCCCAACTAATTATCATAAGTGGCAGACACTTGAAAACACATCCTGTTAAAAACTTTTCATTTCATCTCAAATATATGCACATCACTCAATCAACACTAAGCATCAACCTGCTCAGATAATATTTTTCATGACATTCCTCAGGCAGTTTACAAGATCACATTCACAATCGACATCAAAATCATAAGTGCACACATCATGCTCATAATTTTCTCCAAAACATAAGTCTCATATTCATATCCAAAAAGGTCTAAAACATCATTACATCTCACTGTACACATACACATATACAATATACAAATATCAATCCACATATCTCAATATACAAGGCTAGCATCTATACACCCTTGCATCACCAGCAAGCAATCCTGGCAGAAATACTCACTGATCTGAAAGAACATTTAAATCATAGAGGGATGAGACCTAAGTCCCAGTGACTGGATAACCATCTAACTATGGAGAAATAGAGAACCATAACCTCACATTTTCAATCGTATGCTGATACTATTTAGCTTGTACAACTCAAAGTACATTTTTAACATGATATCAGATAAAATAAAATGTAGCTTATTCTTCAAATAACATATCAGTACTGAAATACTCTACAATAACTTTCACTGAAAGATAACTCATTAAGATAAAAATCCATGCATTACAATATGAAATATGCATTCTTTATCTACAACCCAGACTTCTTTATTAAATTCTCAGATTCCCACCGGAATCTGCTTGCCCACTGGCATCTCAAGTAAACTCTCCCTCTCGGGATAACTATTGGCCCACTGGCCCTTTTTATATCACAACATATGCTTTTAAATCTCATGATGCTGGGCTGTGTGTGTAATGCCTCTGAGGTACCACCCTACAGTCGCCCTCCGTAGGTGTACTCTCATCGGGTGCGTGACTAGCAACAGGATCCCCGCACAAATAGCACCCCTTACCCGTGCGGTTCACCCGGCAAAGTGCTTTGTTCCTTAACCCTGGAACCTCGGGTTTTCTCTCTGCCCCCACGGGCTATATATAGTAATCAGCTCCACTGAGCTATGATTCATGCCCCCACGGGCTGCTCACAACCAGCCCCACTGGCCTGGTTAAGCGTGCACTCACCCCTGATTCTGGGGTTCATCGTACGATCGTTCGCAAGGAGGTGCCGGCTCGATAGTAGTGTGCAATGCTCATGCTACAGTACAGTCTAAAGGGTGATCAGCCCCTAGCTGCCTGATGCTCAGTATGATACATACATCATTTGTAAAGCTTTATCATGCAAATATGCCATGTATACATTAAAAATCCCTCATCGAAACTCATGCTTATGTGTTTATGCTCAAACTCATGCTCGAAACTCATGCTTATTTCTTTATGCTTAAAACTCATGCTCAAAACTCATTTATCAGAATATCATATACTAGGTTCTCATTTCTCATATTTAAAACATACATAATACTCTGCTAAACATAACATACCACAACTAGGTATTAATCTCATTATACTAGCTCAAATTAACTTCTCATTGCTAGATGAGAAACCCACTCACCTTAGTAGGTTACTCCTCGACTGGTACTCAACTCTGGTATTCCGGCTCCCTGGAATAACCCTCTTGACCTACGTCAACATACAGATACGATAGCTATTAGGATTACCTCCACACGAGGTTTTCCCACGAACCATGCATGCATACATGATCTATCCTCTAATATCTCATTATTTTCTTCCACCCTTTCTCTACTCAAGATTACTTCTACTATTACCTCAAAATACAATAATCTAAGAAAATCTAAAGTCATGCAAGATCTAGGGAAGCTATAGCTTACCTGGAGTCGAGCACAAACCCCAAGCTTCCCTTTCCCTTCCTCTTTCTTTTCCTTCTTCTTCTCTTCTCTCTTTTCTCTCTTCTTTCTCTCTTTCTTTCTTTCTTTCTTTTCTCTGGCTGAACCCACGTTTCCCTTTTTCTCTAATGACTTGGGGACCAAGTCATGGGAAACTTAAGGGTTAAGGCATGCCAAATTCCCCTTTTGCCCTCAAACACTCTTAACGCACGCTTTTTGAAAACACGTGGCTCACTTATAACCATGATATTTTGCCCTTAGATTTTCTTTCCCAAGTTGCCCTTAACACAATTAGCAATTGACATCGGAGCCTTTTCCCATTTTGCCCCTGATATAGCATTTTTTTAATCGATTTATAGCCCAGATTATCATTTTTACTTAAATCGATACTTTTATGTAACATTTCTAAGAAAAGACTTTACCAGCTTGAAGAACTCGATTTTAGAAATCCAACGGTTCAAACGGCATCCAAATCGGACTTGAAACGGATAAATATGAAATTCTCAAGATTTAACTCAGAAAAACGTCTTGGAGTCGGCTCGGCTCCAGCGTGCTCCAGACAAGAGGTGTCGGCTAAAATGCAGGTGTCGACTCGACCAAAGCGTGCCGAAAGTTTAAAACCGTGCCAGAGTCGACTCCACTCCAAATAGTGTCGACTCCAACCACTAAAAACATCATTTTAGGATAAAACTCAAACTAAACTTGATTTTTCTTGTGATTTAAACCCATTAAAACTTAAGTCTCTCAATTTCTTAAATCAAACTCATTAACATTCAGAAATATACTATTTACTCCAAAATTTCTTCTCTTTACATTTATCAAAAGGCCAACACACCCACATTTCACTGAAACTTTCTGACTTTCATTTCAAATGAAAATGCCATAAATTACAAGGTTTTCAGGATGTTACAATTCTCCCCCTCTTAAGAAATTTCGTCCCCGAAATTTAGCTAGATATATTTTCAAATAGATGGGGGTACTTCAATCTCATCTCATCCTCTCGCTCCCATGTAGCCTCCTCTTTTTGATGATTTAACCATTGCACCTTAACTAATGGAATTCTTTTACTGCGGAGCTGCTTAATCTCCCTACTCAAGATCTTCACTGGTTCTGTTGCAAATGATAAATCCCCTGTAACTCTATAGTCTCAGACTGAATCACATGAGGAATCCGGCACATACCTCCTAAGCATTGATACATGAAATACATTATGAATCTGAGATAACTCTGGAGGTAAAGCCAATCTATAAGCTAGTGTCCCAACTCTTTCCAGAATTTCATAGGGTCCAATATACCTGGGACTCAACTTGCCTTTCTTTCCAAATCTCATAATACCTCGCCAAGGAGATACCTTCAGAAAGACTCTATCTCCAACCTCAAACTTTACCTCTCTATGCTTTTTATCTGCATAGCTCTTCTGTCTATCCTGGGCTGCCTTTAATTTAGCTCTTATAATTTTAACTTGATCTGCTGTAAGCTGCACTAACTCAGGGCCTAACAGCCTTCTCTCTCCCTCCTCATCCCAACACACTGGAGTTCTACATTTTCTCCCATACAAGGCCTCATATGGTGCCATATCAATGCTAGAATGGTAGCTGTTATTGTAAGCAAACTCTATTAAAGGTAGATGATCATCCCAGCTACCAGAAAATTCCATGACACAAGCTCTCAGCATATCCTCCAGTGTCTGGATGGTTCTTTCTGACTGACCATCGGTTTGGGGATGAAATGCTGTACTGAACCTCAATTTAGTCCCCAAAGCTTTCTGTAATTCTGCCCAAAATTGAGATGTGAACCTTGGATCTCTATCTGATACTATCGATACTGGCACACCATGCCTACTCACAATTTCATGCACATATAATTCTGCTAATCTATCCAAGGTAAAGACAATCTTAATAGGCAGAAAATGAGCAGACTTAGTCAATCTATCAACTATCACCCATATAGCATCATTGCCCCTTCTGGTCTTTGGGAGTCCTACAACGAAATCCATAGTTATATGCTCCCATTTCCACTCTGGCACAAACAGAGGCTGAAGCTTTCCAGCTGGACACTGATGTTCAGCCTTAATCTGCTGACACACCAAACACTTAGATACATACTCAGCTATCTCCTTTTTCATACCATTCCACCAGTAATTCTGTTTGATAGTTCTATACATCTTAGTACTACCTGGATGCATTGAATAAGCTGAGCTATGTGCTTCCCTTAAAATCTGATCTTTCACTGATTCCACAGCTGGCACACAAACTCTGCCCTTGAATAATAACACTCCATCACCTCTAACAGAAAACTCTGACTGAGACCCACTCTGAATTAAATCTCTAGCTTTAAGCAACTGTAGATCTAGCAACTGAGCTTCTCTTATTTCTTCTAGCATTTGGGGTCTCACTCTGAAAGTAGCCAACAAGGCTCCTGATTCTTCTACAGCTAGCTCTGCATCTAACCTCCTTAACTCAATCATCAAGGGTAGCTGTACGGTTCTGATAGAAGCCAATGTGGCCATAGACTTTCGACTCAAGGCATCAGCCACAACATTAGCTTTCCCTGGGTGATACTCAATAGTGCAATCATAGTCTTTAATCAATTCAATCCATCTTCTCTGCCTTAAATTCAATTCCTTCTGGGTCAGAATATATTTCAAGCTCTTATGATCAGTAAATATCTGGCATCTTCTTCCATACAAGTAGTGCCTCCAAACCTTCAATGCAAATATAACAGCAGCTAACTCCAAATCATGGGTGGGGTAATTCTTTTCATGGGATCTCAACTGTCTAGATATATAAGCCACCACTTTC